>VDFB02086081.1:4431860-4524861 GCA_007258455.2 Sequoia sempervirens
CAAATGTGTGACGTTCCCCAGTGACACAGACAGCGTGTCTGAATTATAGATAGGATATGCATCATTTGGTTTCTCATGGGCTTCTTTGGCCTAATTCTTGGTAAGTGTTCAAAATTTATGAACATTAAGTGGGTCTCCTTCCCTTCTAAGGAGGGACACAGTGGCAAGTATTTTATTTTGAAATGTAGTCAAGTATTCTGACGTCATTCTAAGGAATGCAATTGATTTTGATTTAAGTCGTTTGTTACCGCCTGTATGGTATGGGTTTGCAGGAAAATTCAGAAGAAAAGCTATCTTGCACTTTCTACATGGAATTATGTTTGACGAAGGATTTTCTTTTTAAATGCCTTAACTTGAACCTTCTGGATGGAATTATGTTTGACAAAGGAAAATTCACAAAAAAGGCTTAACTTGCACGTTCTAGATGGAATTATGTTTGATGACAAAGATTTAGATAGAAACGTTCAATACATATTTGTATCAGTTCTAATGAGGAATTTGGGTCTTTTCAAAAATCCACTTTCACCTAATAATCAAAGAAATCTAGTGAGACAACTATCTACTTTAATTAGAGCATTACAAATCTAAAACCTAGTAAAAAGTAAAGTTTAGTCAAATGTGTTCTAATTGGACTGAATATGTATGCAATGTGTCCTAATCAAAGCAATTAGATTGAATTTTATTGAAATGTGTCATAATTGACAATGTGGTCAAACATTGTCAATATGGATGTTTTTTTGTCTAGTTAAATTTAATATAGTCAATTTGGTCAAATTTTCCTTAATTAAATTAAATATTTGTTAGTTTGGTCAATTTCAACAAATTTCCTCAAATTTAGTCAAATATGGTCCTAATCATATTGAATTTGATAGTCAATAATTCTTATATCTCAAATTTTTGGTTGACAAAAAAAGCTATGGTAAGAAAATTGTGCCAAAACTCAAAATATCTATTTTATCAACTTTTTGCATGGTCATCAAAAGTTTGTGGTTTGCTGAAATATGCAAATTTAATATTACAAAAGTTACATTTTGTCAAACTAGCATGTAGCAATCTTTGAATTATATCTTAACATGATATGTAATTAATGTATCTATGGTCACAATTGCTAACAAAATCTTAAGGCTAAAATATATAATCTTTACGAGGGCATTCTTTAGATATCACCATTAGGACAACTTGAACTTTGTAATTAAAAAAAAAAAACTAAGATCTTCTAATTATAACATCTAGAACAGCCACAAAATTGAAGTCAACATACATATTGATATAAGAACATCCAATCTCAATCTTGATGATCCAATCTTCAAATCAACAAGTGTAAAACGTATCAAGTGCATAAGTGAATAAGTGAAAAATTTACCACAATTCTAAACTACAATAAAATTGTATGCAATCATATATTCAATGATATAAACTAATCAACAATGCTCAAGTGCAACAAATACCATATTAGGAATCATGATTAATTAAAACATCACAACAACCTCAAGACCTATTAAGAAGACATATCTAGGTTATCAATCTTAATCAACAAATGGTTCATAATCTAGGGTGGCTATGCCACACTCTATCACATCAATTTAATTAATGTTTCTACTAGCTATCTCAAATGAAGATAAACAAGCATGCACATTTTCATTCTATATAAATCATAAGAATATTACCTAAACTATGGAGAAAACAATTTTCCACACACAACTACAATATGATACATATATAGAAACCCTCTAATAGGAATAAAACTATAGGAAGAGTGACTTCTACACATCATATTCTTAATTCACAAATATACAATAGTTTTATATTACCTCGGCATGACATAAAACACCCATATGCATACTACCCTAAAGATTACATGACATGTAACAACTTTGCCTCTAAATACCAACAATTATCTCAAGGTTAGGCAACTAATATAACCTCCACTCTCCATTTGAGTGAATGTGTTACCTACATTAACACTCCATGGACTATGCAATCCTTGAAAGAATTCACACAATTGCTCAAAGCAATAACAATAGCCTCCAATGAGTAATTATGCCTCAAGGGAAATAATTGCAAATGGTGTACATCATATTGGCTTTTTTGAGGTCCAATTCATAAATTTATAAAACTTCTTCCAACTACATAGATGAATGTCCTACCTAAAATTGTTATGTAATGGTCAAGCTAAATCAATGGCATCCCAAACAACGATTAATAATAAAGTTTTTGCAACAATTATATCGCTACTATGTTCTCAAGTATATTTATGAAAATTCTCTACTTTGATCATCAAAATGAACACCTCTCTTACCACCTTTCTTACTCATTGTGCAAAGTATACCAATGTTATTGAAAGGTGAAGGTTTGTCTAACATTCACCAAGATAGTCCCATATTGGCCTCTAGTTTCTCATGTGGAATATTGACAACTGTCAATAAATGAAAGTAATGGCCACCTACCAAGGTGGGAAAAATGACAACCAATGGAATAACTAACATGCAAGACCTTAAGAAGTCACTTGCCAAGAAGATGTAACCTCCGTCAAGATTGGAAGCTTGCTTTCACTCTTATGGAATGAAAATAATGCCCAAATGCTACCAAGGAATATAATATGTTGTGCCCAAGAATTAGTTGCACGTATGGGTAAAAGGAACATCTAGCTAGTAATAAGAAGAATGCCAATGTAGAGATAGATATTTAGCCCTTCAACTTTCATCACATTGTTCATCCTTGTTGCTACCCTTTTAACTTATACTTATTTTGCTTCCACTTCTATGTTGCCATGTTAATAATGTATTTGTAGTTAAATTGTTGACTTGCCAACAATATCTAATTCAAAAGACCAATTATCAAGTGTCAATTGCTCCATCTTCTTCTTGCACCCGATAATATCTCCCTTAACCAATCAACCAACCTACAACATTATTGTAAGCAATGTCACCACCCAACATAAGTGAATCCAACATGTAAAGTCTTCTTATGCATTGCATTCAAGCTGAATCGATGTTAGGAAGGTTCCCAAGTCACTTGAATCATGTGTGGCGTTGCATATTGACTTGCAACCATTCAAAACACTTATAGCATTATGGCTTATTCTTTCAATAGTCTTGCTTCCACCACAAAACTCACTCTTACCACTTCCTTTCATGCGTCAATCCTCTCTTACATTTCTTAGGATAGAGATATGGATGTAGGACCCAATAAGCCTCTCGCCTATGCCCACTCTTTCCACAATGAGTGTATAAAATATTGCTTAATTCTTTGGACAATTCCTCAAACTTCATTGACACCCTATTGGTGCACTTTCTCTTCTTCCAACATGTAGTCAAACTATAGTTAGAAAAGGCATAAAATCTACATGAATGTTTTGTGCAAGAAATCATACTTAAATGCTATCTCTTTGTGCAATAATAACAAAAAAAATGGCATACATTATTGGCTTTAGACTCCTTGGGATGCATCTTGGCTTACTTTTTCTCTACTCACTTTGGAGGGTCTTTTGACAGCCTCCTTGAATTTGTCCTCTTTTTGTAACAATTGCCCCTCTGTTGCTAAATTTTGATTTTTTTTTCAATTCACGACTATAGACTTAACTAACTAACCAAGCATCTTCCATCCAATCTAGAAGATTCAACTTCATAACTTCTCCAACCACCATCGTGGTGACAAATCCACACCACCACTCATATGTTTACATTAGAAAGTGGTAAGCTCCCAATGTCAAGGTCATCCCTAGACCTAGATGTAACCTCAAGGGTTCGTTCGTTATGACCTTGCCTATGTATCCCCTTTGAGAATCAGAGGCTTCATAATTTGTATACTAATGATGAAGAGAATTCATCCTCTCATCTTGTATGAGATCTCTAATCTCAATTTTAAAGCATGACTATTTATTAAGCTTGTGCTTTCAATTTAGTCCACTTACAATAGAATGATAACATGTTCTAGTCGGGTGTTGGTTCCATAACAATCATTAGTTTACAACCACACACAAAACCACATAGGGTTCATATCATTCCAAAATCTTGTTTTCACAAAGTGATTGGCTCAAGCATACATTAGTTATACATATGATGACTAGCTCATACACACATCGTGGGCACAATAGTGATGAGGGTATTAGAAACATCACAAGTACAATATTGACTAGCTCATATGCACATTACAATTACAATAGTGACTAGCTCATTCACACATTACATTTACAATGTAGATAACTTAACATCACATGTTCACATAAAGATCAACTTGCACAATTGAAGTGGATATAACCTATTGCATGCATCATCCCACTACTTGGTTCACTAACACATTAGCTTGTAAGTAATTCCCATATGGAAAAGGAATGACAATGCATACCATACTACATTGTGGGTTCCATCTTTTTCTCAATCCACCACCAACTATGATGACAATTATTGTCAAGGGCATAAGTGTAATGATGTGAACATTACCTAAGGCCAATAATAAGATTTTCACAACTCATTAATCATTGAGGTCATCAACCACTATATAAGTTATATAATCAGTCTTATGGTTATACCATAGACCCAAGGATAACACCTATACTACCAATCACACAGACTAGATTAATTATCAAAACCAAAAAATCCTACCTTAGACGAGCACCATAGTTCTTATAATACAACAATGCTAATATTGAACTCCTAAGATAAGTAAATCTTGGTATCTATCTCTTGCATGCTATTGCCCCCCATCACCTACATGCTACTAGCAAAAGCCTATCTAAACCATATAAAATTGGGTAGCTCTTGGCATCCATCATTTGCATGTTATTGGTGAAAGATGACTAACCCTAGATGATACTTTCAAATGCTTATTTTGGTAAAGCATGCCCCCTAACTCTTGCCACTTTGAAACAATGATAAGCTTATCTATAAGGGGTCATAGGTTTGACAATTTTGTTGATCACCTCAAGATAAGTGGAGAAAATTGCACTAGGAGAACAATTATCCTCTACTTGTACCCTCATTGAGTCCCTTACCCAACCCTAGTGATTCCAATAAGTCATCTCTTGTATTGATTTTAATTTAGCATTGTGGCATTAGAAAGTACCAAGACATTGATCTAAACATATTATCTAAGGGGTTTATACCATGGCTAATTAATCTAGTTACATTACCTAAAAGAGATTTAATAAACTATTCAATTGCCATAGATTTGGGGGCCAATTTACCAACACATGAGTATACATTGAATCCACATAATATGGCCTCTATCCAAACACCTACATAAACCCATACAAACACATAAGGAATCAAAGTCCATTTACTTTATTCAATTATTATTTGAAAACACATTATTTAATAGACATGAGTAAATACACAAATATATGAATTAAATAAATACCATATTGGTATTACTTACCCTTGTTGGCAAAGGCCACCCTTAGGAACTTAGTCCTAAACTCGACATAGATCTAGGTGTTCACTAAAAGCAAGCAAACCATCCATAAATACAAGAGTTGTTCATGCCCTCAAATCATAATCATCATTAAATACAAGTTAATAGGTTTCTATAACTCCTCCATGGCTAAATCATGGCCAAGTTTATTCCAACCTCATTTCTTGGAAGAATAGGCCTCTCTTTTGGGCAGGGCTAATTATACCTTCTATATATACCAAAGAGATAAGATACCAAGCCATAGGGCTCAATACTCAAACATCGTTTGTTTTAGTTTAGAGGCATTCTCCTACACTCACCTCAAGACAATCGCAACAACAATGACTCTACAAGTACATCTAAGGTTGGAGTAGATTTTGAAAAGACAAAAACCCCAAGCCTTAGAGTAGATAGGCTTGATAACAATGGGATGTCTTACATTGGCTCAAAACTGTATAGAGGGGACATATCAATATGAAGGTGAGTTCATAACCATCTAATGCAATTCTCAACTTTAAGGTGACGCATAGTAAGGAGGAAGAGAATTAATTTTAGGGACAATCCCAAACTTTGGAGTTATCCACTGAAGCCTCCCCTATAGACTTAGGTCACAAGGGAATCATTCGTCCAAGGACTACCTATGTACCCACTTCTAAATAGGATTAGATTCAAATTTAGTTCTCCTCACAAGGTCTCTCTTAAGGAACATATACCTAGGTTCCCATATCTAAGATTTCATACACTCAAGTATCATTACTCAAGGGAGTGAAGTAAAATGACTATTATAGAAGGAAATAACCCATAAATGTAAAAAACCACCCTTTTGCCAATACCCTTTTAAAAGTATGGCCATATCTCATAGAGTATCATTGATTACTATTGAATATCCTGACAAGGTTCCATTTAATGATTACCATCATTAACACTTAACAATAGGTAGGGGAATCCAGCTAAAGGTTCCATTTAATGATTCTCATCATTAACACTTAACAGTAGGTAGGGGAAACCAACTAAGTTCACAATATAGAAAAATCATACTAAAAAACTTTTGCCTAAGGACACCAAGATCTCAATTTAAAACTCACTCCATTAGCATTATAATTCAAATAGAAGAACCTAGAATCCTATGGAGGCTCATCTCATTAGCATGGAGGTTAAGTTGAATACTCATAAACTATAACTTCTCTTTGGTTGCACAAACATATTGTGACCATTAGGATACTTATAAAGAACCAAGCTAGTTCTTTAAAACCCTATTCATATTTCCCAAAAGGCATGAGATGTTACAATTATTGATACCAACAAATATGATATTTATCTTATTGTAATATGACAACACTAGTAAGTCATGAGGTTTAGATATAAATATGTATTTAACTCAACAAATATTATTACTCATTTGTGACCTCAAAGACTTCTAGTTGAAAGTCAAGTTCTATTGTCACCCCATTGCATACCATTAATTACTAACATTACTAGAATCAATCCATACATAGAAATTAAGCTTATAGCATAATCAATATAAGGTGAGCTCAATCACATAAAAACTATCTAAAACATTGAAAGAATTACATCAATAATTATAATCTTGCTTTAAGCACAACCAATGGTGGGGTAAAACTTAAACAATTAACAAGCCTATAGCCAATAGATCATCATATGACAATGTACACAATAATATTCATACATAGACACACACACGCATACATACATACACACACACACATATACACATATATACATACATATGCATATATATAGATATACACACACACATACACACACACATATATATACATACATATACATACATAGATATACATATATAGATATACATACATATATATACATATATATACACACACACATGCATACATATTTCTATATACATTTACATACATATATAAACATACATAGCACTTGATATATGTGTTAATTGTAACCATGGTGATATCATGTCTTCTTGTTCTATTCATAATGACCTCCTAGATCTCACTAGAAAAGAGTTATTAGTCATATAACATAGCTCAATGTTTTGTTTTCAAGTAAGTTATTGTAAGGAAAGGAAATAAACTTATTCAAATATCCAAATTGACTATCTATCTTTAAGTTTTTCAATATTTATCAAGTGAAGATACAAATTTCATTATTCATATATGCCATAATATTAGTTGTATCCCTTGTTAGATACCCATACTACAAAAGTAAGCTCTAAATCTTGAGAAACATATTTATTAACTGCAAGTTGTAGATATAGGTATAATCAATGACAACATACATAATAACTTTAGCATCTAACATTTTTTTGCCAATCACAACTAATATATGATATTGAGGACTGATTTCACATAATACTTCCAAGTTCATTCTAAACATTTATTGGGTTACTTTTTTACTTTGATCAAAATCATGTTGAGGACCATACAAGTTATGTTTAAAACAAATTAAGGCATAAGAGTTGTCATAAAGCTTGGCCCTCATACTTGGTAATTGTGTTTTCTTGAAAGTTCCTAAATTATTTTTTACAAATCTAATTTGTAAATATCTTGCAACCATCACATTCCACAAAACCAAATTCATAAAAAAAAAATAGCCTTTGCATGCTTCCACAACTCACATACAAATCTCTCACATTGCTTCAAATCATCCCATCTCCTTCATGTTTGTTCTCTTCTCTTGCTAACAAGTAAACACTACCAAAGTTCTTCTATCCTTTAAGCTCGATAGATTTCCATAGCATGTTGGAAGCTCTCATTTCAACGTGAGCAAGGAGTATGCCATCAAAGGTTAAGGAGTCTAGCATTTACACCCATCGAATGTCTTCTATTGAAACTTTCTAAATTCTTTATGCAATGATGGATGTCCATAGCCTATCCTCCCAATGCTTGTCTTAACCAATTAATGGTTGTGAATGCAATCCACACTAATCTTCTAGTGTGATTAATGCCAAGAGGAGGATGCCTTGTCTTTAATTAAACACTTTGTCTCCTATCATAGGAGAGGGGACTTGCCTTATTAATTCATTTTACATGTCCTTCCTCAACCCCTCTCTCAGCCATCCATGGGGATGTGAAATTTATCTTTAAAGTTATATTCTTGCTCTCTTAAGGTGTCTTCTCCCCTTGGTAGTTAAGGGGGAAAAAAGTCATCCTTAGCTTAAACATAAGAAATGATCCTTATATCTTGGATAGGTTATCTCCAACAACTAGTGCCTTACAAAATCCTCTCAAAATATACTTTTGGAACATTCCCCAACCGCATGGACACCACCAAGAAACCTCAAACCTACATGCTAAGGTCTCTTAACAACTATGGGTCTAATCACACCTTAGCTATCCTTTCCAAGCTCTTTCCCAACATACCCCATCTTAATTTACAATTCTCAAATCAAACCCCTTAATGTGGCACTCAAGACTATCAAATGCTTTATGATGGGAAGAAAGAGAATTGGATGAAGTCTCAACCATGTATACCTCTAAGTTTGTGCATCACACATGCAGGTTCTTCCATTCCTATGCATACCTTTACCACTACCTTGGAACTTGGCCAAAATTTATTCATTTTATTGCAAGACTCCTAAAGTGGCCAAAAGAAGTATTGATGACTCTCTAGCTACACTTGTATTTCCTCTTTCTCATTCTCTAAGGAATCTCCATTTGAAGTAGATGGTTCTCTTGTTCCATCTCTTTATATTTTCTCTTTTCTTTTTCCTATAGTTGCCTCGATGTTGTAAATTGGCACTTCAAGAGCAATTAGAGAAAAAAATTATACAAGTTTGTTAGTAAACCTCAAACACAAAGATATAACTTTATTGAGATCACTTCCCTTTAATCACAAGGAACTCACTATAATACGACTTGATCCATAATTTGAGGTAGCTATGCCACATTCCAATGCATCAACAAACAAATTTAATTAAGTGTCCTACTAGTTGTCTCAGATGAGAAAACAAATACATGCATGTTCAAACTACAAAAGGCACAAGAATAGTACCCAAATTGTAGAAAACAAATATTTGTGTGCACATAATTGCAACACAAGATACATTTAGAAATGCCCTCCAATGAATAAAAATCCAAGAAGAGAGTTTTTTTATTCTTGTGCCATTTACACCAATTTTACATTACCTCAATAGTACTTGCAATACCCATATGCATATTTCCCTAAAGATGACATGACCCCCAACAACTCTACCTCCAAATACTAGTAGATATCTCATGCTTAAGACACAACCAATATAGCCTCCACTCTCCATATGAGTGAAGGTCTTAGTTGCATTAACACTCCATGGTACACAACACAATTTCTAAAAAAGTTCACACCTTAATGGCTTCTTCAAGCTCCAATCCACAAAATTACAAAGCTTCTACCATTCCCATAGATGGTTGTCTAATATACAATTATTGCACAACACTCAAGGTAAATCAATGATGTGCAAACAACCATCCTTCTATACTATTGTACTATTCACAAGGGTATTTGATATCAATTATTTGCTCAAATCATTAGAATAAACACCTCTTATCATGCTTCTTACTCTATCTATCCTCCAAAAGATATCATTACTTGAAGGTGAAGGGTTGTCTATTAGCCCATGCAAAATACTAAAAATCACAAACATGTACAAGAACCAATCACCTAGCAAGAGGAAACACAATTGCACAACCAATGGAACAATGGACACATGGGAACCTAATAAGCTACGAATGATAAACATGCAAACATTTCCAAGATTAGAAGATTGCATACACTACCAAGGAATGAAACCAATACCCAAATGTTGCCAAGGAATATGGTAGGGCATGTTGAGGAATCAATAACATGCATGGGTAAAAGGAATAGCATTCAACTAACAATAGGAACAACACCAATTGGACACACAAAAAAAACTCTTGAAATTTTGTTTTGTTGTTCATCCTCTCTTATGCCCTTCTAAATTTGTTTTGCTATTACTAATGATTTTGCTTTTGTGCTACCACACTAATGGTGCATATATAGTTAAACAATTAAATTACAAACAATCTCCAACTCAAAACACCACCTACCAAATGTCATGCTCACTACTCCAACCTCTAGCACCTGATAATATCTCCCTTAGCCAATTGGCCAACGTACTCCATTGTTGCAAGAAATATCATCATTATAATATCATCCCTAGCATAAGTTAATCCAATAAAAGAAAGTCCTCATATGCATTACACTCTTTGAACGGATACTACAAAGGCTCCCAATTCATCTAGATCACTTGTGTCACTATTGTTGATTGACTTGAAATCATTCAAAATACATGCAATACTTTTAGAAGGAAACCTACAACTATAGAGAACAACTAAAAAATATTGAAGGTCATCTTGTAATCAATATAACAACCACAACATTGTTACAAGTCACATTGTAGCCAAAACAAAACACTCACAACATTGACACTTATAACACCAATACACTTGAAGCACCACTACAAGCGACTCTACAATACTAAACTTGCCTAGTCGAATATGAACTAATCCAATTATAGATCAAC
The DNA here is from genome assembly GCA_007258455.2 of Sequoia sempervirens. Classification (NCBI taxonomy): domain Eukaryota; kingdom Viridiplantae; phylum Streptophyta; class Pinopsida; order Cupressales; family Cupressaceae; genus Sequoia; species Sequoia sempervirens. Next base: position 4,442,773 of record VDFB02086081.1, read on the forward strand.
AAACTGCTATGAAAAGTAGTATAACATGTCTTATCAAGTCAAAAAATGCACAAGGTCATCAAATCCATCTCAATCTTATCTTGGTCTACAATATATCTAGATATTGTTGCACAATCCTCTCCAAAACTTCCAATATAAAACCATTGATCACCATTGCATTTCCATTCTAATGGCTTTGTCAACACTTGTCTATACAAATATTTGTCAGTTGAGTATAATCTAGCAGGCAAAATTTCAATTGTAGAAACAAAAGCAACCATAAACATAACAAAAAGAGAGTTCAACATGGGTTTTGGATATAAATTCCAATTAACATTTCTTGTGTGTCTTTTTACCACAAAACCTCCATGCTTATTGCGCACAAATGATGGCCTACAATATTGTTATTATCTTCTTTTTTCAACTCCAAGAATGAATATAAATAGCTCAAAAATTCTATTTCTAATGAGGTGACTCCAAACATTTTTTATCACACAACTCTCCTCACAAACTCAACCTATGTTGTATCCATACGAAAAATTTAGGCAAGCTAACTCTGATTTTTTTCTTTCCAAGCATTAATATGACATCTTAGATTTACACATAGTAAAGATGCACAAAGGATGAACTATATATATGTCTTAACATAGATATTATTGCACACTTCTCTCCAAAACCAGACACATAAAACCAATACTCCATGTTGCATTTCCATTCTAGTGGCTACGCTAATATTTATCCCAATAAACATTTATAGTTCAAATACAACATAGCATGCAAATTTTCAATTGTGATAACATAAGCAACTATAAACACAACAAAAAGGTTCAACATGACTTGGATATAAATTCCAAACAACATTTCTTATTCATCTTATCACAACACCTTCAAGTTTGTTACACAAATAATTGTCTACAATATTATTATTATCATTTTCTTCCAGCAACTCCAAAACTTAAAAAGTGTTATTTTTTTTCTAATGAGATAACTCCAAAAAAATCTTCATCACATGAGTCCCTTCATAAAACTCAAATTATTATGTTGTCCATCCACAAGCATAACATACTCTTCTATCCTTGTGACAAATTTAGGCAAACTAACTCCATTTTTTCTTTACGAGCTCTTATACATGTTATATTTACAAATGGAAACGATATACAAAGGATGAACAAAATATTGTGGCAAACCTAGTATCCATGTTAATTTTATTAATATAAAGAATATGTATATGGCATAGAACTTTGAAAATCCCTTCATGGAAGAAACAAATGATTGTGTGTGACCTTTGACCTTCCAATATGTTTTATGTATATTTCCAGTATTATCTTATTATTTCTCAAATATATTCATATCAAGTCATAGTTTTAAATCAAATTTGTGTTCCCATGTCATTCTAGTATTTTCTCTAAATGATTCAAGTTAGTTACAAATATTTCTAATAAGATTCTAGAAACCAATTTTTAAATCCAAAATTGTTACAAGTTATCTAAACTCTAATCTCTTAATGAGTTATTATGTTTCTAGTAATAAATATGTAAGTTTTTTTGCATCAATATTGTATATTGCATTCAATGATTTGCTATTAGGATGAAGAAAAGAGATAAGTTGATTGCATACTAGGTTTACTAAATACTTGGTGAGGATAAAGAAAGTGTAGGGAATGCAAGAAATGACAAACTTAAAGATAATAGAAGGGAAAAAAATAATGTGGTGTCTCTTTTCCTACCTTGATGATAAAGCACTAAGTGTGATTTTTTTTCTTTATTAGATAAAATGGGAACTAAGGGTCCCAATCATATTACAAAGTAAGCCTACAAATAAAAACAAATACAACCTCAAGCAAAAGGTAGTAAGACTCAACTATAGCCAAGCTATCAAGCACAAATTAACACAACTACAATCAAAATGCATGAAACAAAAGAGTACCAAAGGATCCAACGTAAATAATATCAAATTCAACCCTACTCAATCTAACACTTGTCACTCTAATATGCGATTGGAAGACAAATTTGGGAAGACCTTTCTTTCACCTTTTTACAACTATCTAGTAAATATTATCATCCAAGTTCTCAAATATGGGAGAAGCATGGGGGATTCCCCATAGAGGGACCATCCATAGGTGCAATAGGAATAGAGGAATGTTGAGAAACCTTCATAGAGGCTGGCTAAAGGTGATCAAAATCCAATCAAATAGAAAATTGAGCAACCACATCGAAAGGTGGGTTGGACTCATCAATAGGAGAAAAGGAGCAGTAGGAACAAGAGTTGCTAGAGTCACACCAATCACATGAGAAACTAAATTTTGAAGAGAAGATCCAACATCCTAAAAAGACTCATCATCTTGAAGAAACATCAAATAGAGAGTCGAAAGCATGAATAGTCAAGTGATCTTTGTAGGCATTCCTCCACTATGTTGCCACACCCTTGCACCAAGAGAGTGGACAATTAGAAGCTAGGTGGCCAATGACAAAGCATTGTTTACATCTAAAATGGATACCCTCATAGTCAAGTGATTGAGTCCAAGGCATATTCCCCAAAATCAAAATTATATCCTCATGAAGGGGCTTAGGGTCCACCATAATATAAGCAAATGTAGAGTGACCCAAGTAGTAAGTAGTAGAGTTAATCTTCAAGGAATGACCAATAGCATTGTCAATGGCCTCATAGTAGGAATCTTTCCAAAACTAGAGAGGAATATTCAGAAGTCAAACCCAAATAGGTCTAACATTGCAAGGTTCAAGAAGGGAGTTGAAGGAGATAGTCCATGGCTTGATCGAGAGAAAGTGCTCTCCCTACATACATAACCTATCGTCAAGCACCAAATCCTTGTCCTTTGAAGAGGCAAAAGATGCAATGAAGAAGTCCTTGATACAAGGGAAGAGATCAATCTTGCCCTTGATTAGAGGCTTCCATGAATCTAAGATACACTCGTGTAAATTGAAAACAAAAGGCCAAAAATTGTTAAATCTGCAAACCAAGCCCCTATGTAGATAAAAATCTTCATTTTCAAGTGCATCCTATCAACAACCACAATAGGGGAGGGCCGTAATTTATCCCATAGAGGTGTGTAGAAATCCTTGTACCAACAATAGTCACATACTAGTGACTTGACCGCAAATCAACTTACTTAGCACCAAAAGCCTCACAACCAAGAGAAGCAATCCATGTAACAAGCAATGCTCCTACATCAACACCATTGCTAGAAACAACTATGAAATCATGGAAACCAAGAGAAGCAATCTTGTTGTAAAAAACAACAGAAAAATCAAGGTGGCCAAGGGAAGTAGCCTTTGTAGTAGGCAAGCATGCATCCTAAGAAACCCTAAATACAACATTGTCGCCAAAGAACCCAACATGAGCATCTAAAGCAACACCATCACCAAAAGCAAAAGCCATGGATTTCACACAATCTTCCATGCCATGAACATGAAGCCCTATTGAAGCCACGTGACCAGGGATCCATGATGAGGAAGGCACAACTAGCAAAAGGTTTCCTATAGAAGGTGAGAAGGCCATTTCAAAAAAATAACAAGTCATCTCATCTATACAAACTATGGAAAAATCATATTTACTATTTCTTAACTCTAAAGTTTGCATTATATTAAATATTATAAATATCTTAACATCTAAATAGCATAAGCAATAGCTTTTTATCATATGACATTTGAAAACCATGTATGCAACCACTACCAATCTATGCTTGGCAATGAACACCTCGCCATCATATAACAAGAAAACAAATAAGTTCTTTGACTAGAACAACTTCAGCAAGAATCTTACTTTAGATAAGTTAGTGGTTACTATGTCTCCATGATAACTTTTTTAGAACACCAAGAGCTTATAATACAATGTAAGTGACAAACGTTAGGGATTTGCAACACATTAATTACTATACCCATCTGGTATTTATTTAGAATACCAAGAACTCAAGATACAACATAAGAAGGGAACATCATGAATTTTGTATGCAAGCAAACTTTCTATCTGAATCTTACTATTCTCATTGTTCAATCAATCCCTTATCACATGGAGGATTCCTTAAGCACTTCAAATTGATATTTGTTAAAATTCCAATCCATTTTGAACTTTTTATAATTCCTAATCTTAGTCATTACTACTGGTAGGAACACATTTTTGATACAACCTTAAGGGCACCAATACAGTTTAGTTGAAGATTCAAAACTCTCAATTTTTGTTATTATTACTACCATCGCAATAATGTTGATACAACACTAAAGATATCATTACAATTTAGTTGAAAATTGAAATCTCTCAACTTTATACATTACACATTGATTGTCTACAATTGTCACATGAAAGAACAAGAAGAATAATATGATTTTTTTTTGGTAAACTAGGGGTGTCCCCGCGACTCAGCGCAACATTCCCTTTACGGGGCGAGTTGAGGTGAGACTAGTCCCCTAGGGATGCACGCAATAGCCTGCAAACCAGTGCATCGGGTAAACCTAGGCTTGAGAGTTGAACTCAGAACCAGTGGGGAGCAAACCCATGGCTCAAGCCAACTCCGCTACCCGTGTAGGCTCAAGAAGAATAATTAGATTATTCAATAACAATTCTTCAAGTATTTTCAAAACCCTACTTACATAATCAAAAACAATTCTTCAATTACTATAAGGAATCCTTCTTTATCCTGCCAACAAAGTGATTATTTATATTTCCTTTAGACTCCGTTTGTTTCCAAATGAAAGATTTGATTGTTTAGATTGTTGTTTATTTCTTTCACATGTTTTCCCAAAGAATGGATGTTTTATACAAGGCGTCTATGTTAGGTGGGGCAAGCTAATCACAAATAATATTGCAAATGTAAATGTGTGGGTGTGTTCACTGAAATCTCAACTCCTATGGGCTACAGATGGATAATATCCCCTTAAGTGTGGTTGTCATGGGTATGGTTATTTTGCATACTCAAGTAAAGAAGCAAATAAAGAATTTGAATGAACATTGATTTAAAACAGGCCTAGTCTATATAATTTGACTGCATGGCATCTGCAAGTCCCCATGAAATGATAATGAGTAGTACCAAAATAATTTCCTTCTTAAAAAATGATGAAGTGTTTTATTAACAATCAAGTCCTGGAAGAAGAAAATAAAAAATAGTAGCACCCGAAAAAAATCATTCATAAAAAATAATAATAAATGTTTGATTACAATCAAGCCCCCTCAATTCCCAACCATACAAGGACAGAAAAACGTTCAGTTAAAGGCTAAGGTAGTAATCCATAGTTGCGAATAGCTATTTCAAAGGCTTCCATTTTTTCTCCAATAGCATGTCCATTGCGATCAATAGTTACTTGGGTGATATCTTGCTCCACACAAGCTTTAACTATTTCTTCTCCAGCATACTTTGCAGCTTCCTGAAAATTATTGGAGATTATTTATCATATTAATAAGCTTCAACATGTTAAAAGAAAAATGCCTGAAAGTAAAATGGAAGTTTTCATTTATCTTCAAAACTTTAAACAGTCTTTACGGGAAAGTTGTTACATTCAATCATAAGATGACTCAAAAATACTCACAAGAATCCATTTCCAGTTTCAAATGAATGAATGCTGCAGAATGGTATATTAACGGTAATGGCATTTTCTAAGTTAAAATGAAGTTATTATTATATTAAACCTAAGTTGAGGAATTGGAATTGGGCACTGATAAGTGGGTATGGACATTAGTATAGTAGAATATATAAAAATTCATAAATATATACTTAATTACCGTCTAAAAATATTAACGCTTCCTATCACGTATATGAGGCTAGTGTGCTTATAGGCTTCGTGCCTTTGATCTATCCATGAGGTCCCTCATTTCTGACCTCATCTAAAAATTCCCTCCAATAAAAACAATTAATAGTTTTGAAGTAAAATAAATAATTTTAAAGTAAAATAAAATAACTCTTAAATAAATAAAATATTTTTTTAGCTAAAATTGTTATCTAAATAAATTTAATGGTTTCAAGACATTCATTTTGACATTGTATAATTATAGCAAGACAATGACCATATACATATAGACCAAAACACAACCAAATATATTTCTGAAAAACTTAGAACTGTAAAATAATTCTTACAGAAATAAAAATAAAGCAAATAATATAAATAAAATAAAATAATTCTTAAATGATTCTAAAGTAAAATTAAAAAACTCTTTACTTAAATTTAATGGTTTCATAGCATTTTAAAAAATTATTACACTAAAAACATTCTGTAATGATAGTAAGACATGGAACCTCTGATCATGTATATAAAAACCAAAACACAACCTAAATATATTTAACAAATTAAATTTAGAAATAAAAATATTCTTCAAATATAAATATAAATATAAATAAAATAAAATAAAATAATTTTTAAATAACTAAATAATCTTATATATTCAAAAACTAGAATGCCTGCTCCTCATTTCCGCACCATCTGCTTCTTTTCCGACGGTTCCTTCCTTTAATACCGCTAGATGAATCAATCGAACTAGGATTGCTAGATCCTTCATTCATCAAATCTGAGGCAGAACTTACTTTTCAAAGAAACACTCGACCTGTTGGTCATATGTGATATCATAGTATCTTACTAACGGATTACCAAGAATGATGGAGCAGTCCGATCGAAAGCAATTGCAATCGCTAATCGAAATATGTATGTATGCGTACATCTAGGAAAATCGCTGAACCTAAACGAAATGAGTTGAGTGATTGACCCTACTGCAATGCACCATTCTTATTCTCGCTTTCCCACCCCGAATTTATGAGGGACAAAAGGCGAAGAGAGTGAAAAGAAGACTAAAGGGGTACAACGAGATCATTGAGCTGAAGGAGTGGAAGAGCGAAAATGGATTGAATGTGCAGATGAAGTTGTTATGACGTAAATAATAATCTCTGGTTCAACCCAAAACCCCAATCAGCCCAGAGGATTTGTCTTGTTGAGTATTGGACCTTGATATGGCCATCTCTTTAAAAGTCGAATTTGATTGTATAATGCAATACATACTCACAATAGTGTGATGAATCCTCTCCTAGATCTCTCGCTGTGCAAGACTTATTTGGGTGACGCCCTTATTAATCATGAAAAGGAAAATGGATATACGACAAATTACATGACGTGAAGGAGGATTTTGTAACAATTTGATTTTGTAATGCCATAAGGAGGATTCTTCTAGTGATGCTGTCCATTTTAGTTATCCTTCTTTCTTCAGTCCCTTTGTTGGACTGTTATTTATTTAATTTGTAATTCTTCTTACAGCATTTTTTTTTTCAATACCAAAAATACTGACTGTCATTTAGTGTTTTGGGGAAATGAGACTTGTCAAAAAATTTGCTCACCATTGGAATCATTAGGAAAATGCTTCGTCTAGCTTGGGATCATCATGAAAATGCCACAGCAAAAATGAAATCGCCAAGGTCTGTTAGTTGTCAATTTGAAATGATTCCAAAAAAAAGAAAAAAAATAGCAAAAAAGATAATCATATTAATTTTTAAAACTGAAAAAAATATATATAAAGATTTCCAAATAGCCATAGCTACCACTAGAGTTCATAAATTAAAAATCCAAAGAAGTTTACTACAAACCCACCACCTCAAAGATTTGGAGGAATTCACAAAACTATAAAAGCTTAGTCAATCTACATAAAAGGATAAACCTTCAACCCAAATAATTCTAAATGAGCTTTAGAAATTGTAAAGAATGAGTTGAAGATAGGGATCTCCAATCCATAACATCCAATTACAATCATCACCAGACGCCAATTTAGCTAAACAATCAACAACATTCCACTCTCTAGGAATATGAATAAAAGAGATGGAATCAATAATTTTTTTTTGGTCGGTAATAGAGTTGATTTTATTAATAAAAAGACACTGTACAAAGCTAATTTCATTACATCATCAGTTTAGAAATCCCTTTCCCACACCTCTAGACTCCTCATCAAATCCCCAATCTTTGCCTCCTAAAGTTTTACAAACAACTGCATGATGTTGATGCTATCATACAACATCGGGTGTCTCTTCCATCGGATCTCCTTTACAATGATGGATAAATTAAATGTCTCTTCCATCCGATCTCCTTTACAATGATGGATAAATTAAATAATAGCCGATGGCTATTTAATTTATAGATAGCGATTTATTTTGATAAGGCACGTCCTTTGCATTAAATGATAATTAATTATGATTCATGAAGAGGCACGATTTTGGTAAGGCCGACATCATGCATATTGGACGCAATTTTTTGAAGGGACACATTCCTTTATTGTGGACACAATTTTGAAGGGACACATTCTTCTATGAAGGGCCGACATATTGCTTTGATGAGTCACGTCCTCCATCTAATTGTGTATATATGTTCAATGGAGTTTCATTGTTCAACATAGTTCAATATTATTGGTGCGAATTCTGTAGAAGAGCAGATTGTTATATTCATTGAAGGCTGAGTTTATAATCAGCGAATTACATCTGTTTGTATCTGTGTTGCATCAGATTGTGGTGCTTATATTTGGCCTTCATATTGGCCTCTTGTAAAAGAGACAATTCTTGTTACATTCAATATATAAGTGATATATTGTTGTTGGGTTTTTCTCCCTCAAGTGGAGGGTTTTCCCAGGGTATCTGCTGTGTTATTGTGTTGATTTTGAATTAATTTATGTGCTTTACATCTGATCATAAAACTAACACATGAAATACATGCTACATTAAATAAAGAAATTTCCCAGACCTTCTTACAAAAACAAACCTAAAACCATCAATCCCTGAAAGAAACCTCTTAGCAGGTCAAAGGATTGAAGCATTTGTTGGCCTTCCCTTCGTCTAAGATCTAAGGACCATTGCAAAAGATTTCTTCTCTACTTTCTTAGCTTTCTTCTCCTTAACTATTTGCCATCCGTTTTCCACCCTTGCTGCCTCCTTCTTCCATTTCAAAGATTTGTCATTGGGACTTTGCAAAGCTTCATTCAGCCTACCCGCTACTTGATGACACTCTTCAACAACTTTCCATTTCCCTGATTCTTTCTCTTGCAATCTCACCCCATCTTTTTTCTCCCAACAATTTGGTGTTGCTGTCCAATTTTTACTCTTTTTCACCTTCTTTCCGGTTCACATTCTCACCATTTACAACCAAGCTCCCTTCTTGTATCAGGGCCTCACTGGTCTGTTGATGTTTCTCTCTTGTAGCGCTTTTCTCCACAACCTCCCCTTCTTGACCCTAGGCCTCATGAGACTGGCTCTCCGCTTCCCTACCTTTCTTCTGGGAGCTCCCTTGCTTCTCTTTCTCTTTCTCCACTGTATAATGCTATGGAGCTACATCTTTCCACCACGAAGCAGGCTTTTTTGTTCTATTTTTGGCATATTGAGCAGCCATGTGCTCAGTTTTGTAAAAGATTCTGCATCTTAATGGTACCCCCTCATAACCCAGGGGCTGCACCTAGCTTCCTTTCGAGGTTTTTAGCCGGATCTCCTTTGGAAGCTCCCTTGACACATCCATTTCCACCAAGATCCGAGAAAACGTCGAGTGCAGAAGATCTAAGGACCCCTCATCAATCATTAAAAAATTTCCTAAAGAGTTTCCTACAACCTTGAGATAGGAATCAAACCAAAATTGCAGGGGAAGATTGGGTAGTCTCACCCAGAGAGGAACCCTCTCAAACACCTCAGTAGCTGGGTTAAAAGCAGGATGTCATGCCTTTAACAGCAATGTGTATTTTTCTTCCCAATCCCAGTGATAATCACACAGGATCTTATTTTTGTCCTGCTCCTTTGCAAAGACAATAATGAAAAAACCTTTAGCCATGGGGTAGATTTGAACATACCCTTCCAAAACAGGCTTCCATTGGGTAGAGATCCACTGGTGAAGATCAAGAAAACTTGGGGACAATCCCCTGAATCTCCCAATCAAGCCCAGCCCAAAAAAAGCTCTCATTAAAGACCACTTCTTGCTCAATCTCACCATCCAACTCCACTGTGATTGTTTTGGGTGAAGGAGGAAAGCTAGAGTCCCCTCCACTCCTTCTTGTTATTATTGTTTTGTGGTGAAGCTTCGAATTTTGAGAGGGGCCTGCATGTTTCCCCCCATTATCAGGCATCTTGGACTCCTTACCACATCCCACACCCCCTGTGGCGAGAGCTTCCGGTTGCCAGCTCCTCCGACCCTGCTGCGCAGCCAACTCATCGCCATCGAGCCCAAATCCTTCTCTATTGTTGCTTGCAGTATTTAGAGTGAGCTTTGTTCGATTGTTTTGCTCCAGATGCTCCTTAATACATCCACCAATGAGTCGAAATCCACGGGATTTTCCCTGTGAAGCCCCGCCCAGACTTGTACCAGGAGAAACCCTAGCTTTAGAAGACGCCCGCAGACGACCGTTAGCCTCCATCTTCTCACTTATCTAAAATGGGTTTTAATTTCATAGATGGAATCAATATTTATTGATATACAAAGAATTTTCTTTACATACAAAGCCAACCGCCAAGAAGATGTTGAAAAAATTCCATTATTCAAAATGGAAACCCCAAGCTAGCACAAAATTTATACAGAGAAGTAGCATGAACAAAATGCCGATTCCAAATATGCCACCACTACCTCCAAAGGCTCTCAAAAAAAGAACACTAGAAGAAAAGATGAGATGCACACTCCTCGCTTACCCCACAAAAAGCACATTTAGAAGGAACTTGGAAACCTCTTTTTCTTGACATTTATCTTGACAAAGAAGCCAAATAAAGAAGTTACACTTCAGCTAGGAGTAATTTATTCCATATTTTTTGCCATTTAGGAAAAATCTCAAACCCATTTTTGTCATGTTCTAAGAGCTAGTATCATAATAACCCTAAGCCAGGGCATCAACCTCCTCTAGAGAACAACAAGGTCAATCTATCAAAATAGAATAAAGAGCAGCCCAATCATTTAGATCACCCCCCACTGGCCAATGCCTCAAATCCTTACAATAGTAAAGATAGGTTTTCCCCACCAACTGAGAGGTCTTGAAATCAAACACTTTAGACCAACCAGCCTCCAAGAAAACCTTACTCAAGGCTAGTAGATGAGGAAAGGAATTTAGAATTGGAGGATAAAGATCCCAAGAATCTATCCGAAAAAGAGCAATGCGTCCTGAATTGACAATCCAAAAAAGTTCCCACTTAACACGAGATGCTCCCTTTTTAATAGTATTCCAAGTCATAGATCCTTTCCCAATTAAACTCATTCTCTAAACCTCCTCAGTAGGAACACCAAATAAATATTTATGGTGAAGAAGTTTGGCCTAAGGCTGATTTTGTAGCTGACACCATCTCTGAAAAAATTTAGCAATCAAGGCCTCCATTTTGCTTAGGCCAACAAACCCAGTCCCAACTAATAAGACTCCACTTATGAGAATCCAAATTCTTTGCCCAAAGAAATTTTTGGGATAGAGAATCAAATTCCTTTAAAAAGGTTTTAGGAGAAAAAAGCACTAGAAATCTATAGATAAGAATTTGCAGCACTGATTTCAGGAGGGTAAGATGTCCAACAAAAGATAACCACTTGAAAGTCCAATGATTAACCCTCGTTCTAAACCAGTCAAGAATCTACCTCCATTGGTGCAATTAGGTAGACCAACTGACAACGGAATTCCAAGATATTCCAAGGAAACAGCCCTATCTTGAATTGCAAAATAAAAACAATTATTTGTCGAATGTCTAAAGGGTTATTGAAAAATAAATATGACTTATCCTCATTAATTTGACCTAAGGCAATCAAATACATATCCAAAGCTCTCCTGAAATTGGTTGCCTCAGTAATAGTTGCAATACCCATTAAGGCAGTATCATCGAATATGACAAAAAAATTGCTAACCCTACCTAAATCTGCAAGCACATTGTCTCAAAATCCAATTCAAGTTTCATACCTAGAATTGGCCTAATTTTCTACTGATTCAATAACATAATTAAATAGTAACTAAATAAATTAGCAGAATGCATTCAGCATACAAATGTTCATCCATATTGCATTAAAAACTTAATTAGATCATATCTAACAAAGGATAAAAGAATACATTAGATGAAATAAAATGAAAGTAGAATATCCAAAAACACTAAATTCAACTCCATAATCATCTTCCATAAAAATTAAAATCAAATACCATAAATGATGAGGATACAAACAACACAATTAATACACTAAACAATCTATTGTTTCTAAAATCATGTATAATTTCACCTAAAAGAAGATTTTATCAGCAAAATTTTGAATCTTGACCCATGTATAATTATAATCATTCAAGGCATCCATGGCAATACATGATTTAGCTGTTTGCCCTTACCTGTTCTTCTATAGTATCTCTACTCACCCATGAAATCTCACTACCCAGAATGAACATGTTATTTTTGCATGATACTGACGCTTTATCCTAGTCATGTCTTTTACTTTCTGTAACATGATGGTCTTTGACTTTGAAAATGAAAACACACACTAGCATTTTTGCAAACGTTTTTTCTATTTTTTTCATACTAAAATACAAGGACCTCCATGCTTGTTTCAATTATAATTTTTCCTATTAATAAAAAGGCCTATCATCACCGAAACAATTACCTAAATTTTTATTCCCCATTTTATGCATCCTTCTCTCTAAGGCTTACTTCTGTGGCTTTGTCTTATTCTCTTTATTTCTTTTATAAGAAAAACAGTTATATCATGATTCATAATGAGGTAAATCATCCTGGCAAATATTATATTATTTAGAGAACATGATGATGTTTTGTTAAAAACCAAGATTCAGGTTATCTAGCATACAGTCTGCACGTACATTCCAGACTAGAGCACACATGGGAATCATACATAATTTTCTAAGCCCTCCCAAACTGAACTGAACCAAAAATACATACAGTAGTTATGAATAATCTTCTGAAGCTCCTCTTCATGTCTAAGCTCAAGATCCTCTGCTGTAACTCAGCTTTCCACCCTCTCGCCCATCCTAGTCTCCTCCATTCTCAGTTCAAAACCCTCTCTGCCAATGTCTATGTTGATCTCACTTGGCCTGATTTCCATTACACTTATAGCAAACAGGACAAAACAAGGCAAGCAGAACTATGAGTAACTTCATATCATTCTCTAGAACAAATATCTGTAGCTTAAGAACTGATGGCATTTTTTAAACCTGGTATTCACTGCTGACCACGTACTCAAGAGTTTCTGATCAGAGAGTATTTATTTGAAATGATAAACTAAGCTAGTCACTCACTAGAGATGAGAAACAGATATTATCCAGAAGATGCCCTCCACCTGCTCCATCCATAAGTTCTTAGGATAGCACAATTTATGCCTGCAAACATCAAATATAACATGCAATTTCTTGGAGTATGGATACTTGAATTTAGAATCAATGATGTCCACTGATAATCACTCTGATTAACTTAATCAATTCCTATCCCATTAATCATGTTTAAAATACTCAAACTAATTACTCCTATTCCTGCCCCTTCCACCTACTATAACAAAAGTAATGATCTGTCCTAACTCATTACTCTCTGTTCCCAAGAGTCTTTGTTCTTTCAACTGGGATGGAAAAAACATACTCAAATTTTATTATAACTTGAATATCGTAATGAATGAATAGATGGGGCATGATCCCTCATGATTCAATATTTCAAGTTTGACCCATTAATTTGAAAAATATTTTTATTTTCTCCCTATTGATTTGATTCTATGATTTGCAAGCATATCAGCTAGTTAGATGAAGATCTTGTTTAAGTAATTTTTTAATAAAATCATCTCCCTATTGAGAACTTTAATCTACCAAGGCTAAGATTCTTCTTCTTTCAAGATCATATTGTCAAGGCAGAACTCCCGTCAACTACTAACTTCTAAATTTTGAGTTAAATGGAAAATTTAAGCTGTGTTAAAAGAGCCTTGCCTTTAGTCATGTATTATAGTTAATACAAAATTTATTCCCAAAATCCCAACACTCTTCCCACCTCATATTTGTCAGTACTACTCAAGTCACAGAGATAGTTGACTTCCCTTTAGTACAATTGAAGTTGAATTTTGGTTGCCTGAGATGGATATGGGATCCACAATTGTCTTGGCATTTCTTCATATTTCTACATTTTCCAGTCATTTTAGCCAGGATTAATTATTCTTGTCGGAAGTTTCTTTTAGATTCTACAATTTTTGTATTTGTCATCCTCTACTTCAGCACTTTATTCCTTCCATGATAATAACATTTACTCCATTTCTTTATCCCCTCAATTCCATTTTGATTTTTTAGTCATGTCATTTGGCTACAAGTGCCCTTTCTGAATATTGATACACATCCATACACTATTATATGGCTTGAGTCATGGTGCTGTAACTTGGATTTAATACCATCATGTCATTTTGAATGGTGTTCAATTTTGGCAATAACTTTTGTGTGCTCAAAATAGAACACAATGTACAGTGCTGTACAATTGGTTTTCCAACATATATTCATACAACCGTGAAGGGATATTAGCAATGAGCATTATTTTCCTCAACTTCAATTTGTCTAGAGAAACGTGTTTCTCTTGTCTCGGATCTTCCACCTGAGCATGATCAAGTAAGCACCCTTATGTCATTGAGAATCAGTTGGGTCTTCAGGAGGATTGAGCATATACCTTGGTCTATTTGGAGGAATAAAGAAGGTTCTTCTGAGGCTTCTTTTAGAACATTGCAATCTTAACCACCTTCCTTGAATCCATAGAAGGTTGATATGAGGATGCTTATCAAAGAGAAACATATTGATAAATATAAACCTATACTAGATAAGCACTGCTAATAGAATCTTAAATGTAGTAGAAAGAAAATAATAGCGCACTCAAAATTTAATAAGAGAATTTAACCTAGGAAACCCTTTTGGGAAAAAACCCAACAAAAACAGTAGTCACTTACTATATTAACTCAATCGTTCACAAACACAATAAGATATTCTGCACCTGTGCTTAACCCTACTCCATATGCAAGTATTTATAGGCACATCAATATAGGAAACGACTAAGAGGTATTACAAGGCAATGGGTATAAAACCATGGGCCATAAAAACAAATTAACTAAGAAACCCATATCACTTTAAAGCTTTAGCATATTAATTTATTAACTAAGAAACAATAAAAAAACAAATTGTTGAATATCATCAAAATTAATGAGTAGAAACTGATCCTCTACATCAAAAATGCTGCTAAACCAATATCTCAATCCCTATCCTAGAAGCAAAGTCAAGTTTGGTCATGTCGTTTACCTCTTCAAAAGACAGATTCAAGTGGGTGTTGTACACCCACTTTCCTCTCATCATCTGGACATACAACTTCTTCATGAATTGATTTCTATACATTAAATGTATCTTTAGAGAATGGAATGTTTAATCTCACCTTTTGAATTTTTTTTAAAACTTGGTAGAAGAAATGCAACAATAAAGGCCTAGTTCTTGTTTGGATTAGGTGTGTCATACACCTTGCAAATCCTACAATTCTAATTATTTAATTATTTATTATTTTATCCACTTTATGTTGGGGCATTATGCCATGTGTAATTATTGATATTTATGTATGTAAATATATTTGTAAAAGAATATCTTGCCATGAATGCTGTGTAAAAGATTATATGATAAGGATAGTGGTTATGATGCATAAGAGCATTATTAAGAGGGAGGTTACAAAGTGGAATAGGAAACTTGACCCACTATGGCACAGTTTAGGACACACCATAGAGCATCTTTCTAAATAAGGTAAATGACAAATAATGGAGTGTGGGTTGTATGTATTTTTTACCATGGTATTTTTGGACCTTGCTTGGGACCATGGTATTGTTATTTGGTGGTGTTATGGGCCTCCTTAAGTCTATATATTGGAGACATAGGATAGAGGTAAGAGAAGAATTTTTGCAAGGTTATTTTGTCAAATTTCTACCAAAGGAAGATAATTTTGATTTCCATGGAGGCAAGAGCCCAATATTACATTGGTTAAAGGCTTTGGAGGCTGAGCTTTTTCCAAAAGGATTTTCCTAGGGCATATCTATGTCATTCTCTTTCTTGTGGTTCACTTCCCTTTTATTTCTCTCATTCTTTCTTTTCTAATGTGTTGTTTACATGCCAAAATGTTACTGAAATTTATGTAGATCTAATCCTTGAAGGGTTAATGTGGAAACACCTGCAATGCTTAATAGTTATGTGAAAGTCTTATTTAATTGCTAAAGGGTTTGTGGGTACTTTTCCTAACATTTCTTCACATCAATAACACCTCACATGTTTCTTCTCTTTCCTATAGGATTTTCTAATTCTACTATTGTGATCACTATAAAAGAACAATTACTATTGTCATCCTTGTGGCAATTATGTTTTCATGTCCCCCCCTAATTCAGTTGGCAACAATTTAATTGAAGGCCCAATTATTGGGTGCTCAAATAAAGTACTTTTTTATTATTTTAATTTTAGGAGGGAAGATCAATTTAACTCTGGGCCCGAAATGTAATGCCTATAAACACAAATCTAATGCCCTCATTTTTGTATCTAGATTATTATTTTCATGAACTCAATTTCAATTGGAGCTCTCAAGGAAGAAAACCCTTGACATTGCGATATGGAGGACAAAGACTCTCTAGTTTGGTTGTTCGTTGCGGATGAAAACCCTCAATTCTTCTACATTATTGGGTGCAATTCATGGTTGAATATTGACAAATTTACTTTCGTTGGCTATTCCAAATATGCGTGACCCAATTCATTTCCTGTTATGTTCACTTTTTTTAATAATCTATGTTATGGACCAAATTGCCTATTTCCTATTTCCTTCATCTCCCTTGGTCCAATTTTGTGTGTGTATTCTTCATCTTCTTTCCCCCTATGTCTATATAAAGTACCCAAAGTCTTTGAGTTTGAAGGCATGCCCAATCTTCTAAGTATTTGTCAATCATTGAAGTTTTGAAGTTCCTCGTCTAAACATGCTTTCTCTTCTAAGGTTGACCTTTCCTTCATCCCCACCAAAATTTCAAACTTCCCCATCTGAACATGCCTTTCCTCTTGACTTTGTTTTTCCTTTATGCCTGTCGAACTGTCGAACTTATCCCTCTAAGCATACCTCATATCCATCCCCCACCTTCATTCCCTTCTATGAAATTATCAAAGTTGCCATTTTTTCATCCCTTTCCTTCAAACCCCGCTCTTTTCCCTTGCTTTGTTAGAGTTTTGGACTTGTCCTTACTATCATGCCTCCTACTTGAACTTCGATCTTCAACCAATGGCAAGAGTGTAGAAACCCTTGTTTCCCCTGTTTTCCGATTCTGAGTGTTTTTGCTTGTTTTTGATGTATTTTGATTTTTTTGGTGTTTTTGCATAAATATTGAAAATGGCGATTTTGCAATAAAATAATATAAAATCTAAATAAATTCTTACAACTCCGGAAATGACAGAATCTATTGCAAATACTGATGCCAGACTATTATTTAATCTTCTGAAATGATTACATTGAAGATCCAATTACATGCGAATAAAAAGGCAATAATATTTTATTGAAAACCTGGAAATCGCAGCAATAAATGATCCTCTGAAGATGGTACGGCTGAGATGAATGAACACTTCTTCCTCTGTCCAATGCCTATAGATGATGCCAGAGAAATAGGCGCCTCCAGATATGCAGTCTGACTGGCAAAAATGATGGCGATTTGCTCAATAAGAAAAAAGTACGGCCCTTTTGAATGGTACGGCCTGACAGATGGTACAGCTGCAACAACAGCAATGAATGCAAAGTACGGCTCTCTTTAAACCTCCAGAATATCAAATAAAAAAGACGTCTCAATGTTAGAACCCTTCTGGAATAGATATAGGCTAAAAACCCCTGAGATACAATCAACCGTGAAGCTCTGTAATTTCTTCTGAATGAAGAAATCTCTTTCCTGGCAATAAATCAGATGATATCTCACACCCTCTGAATTGCTTTCACTGGAGATGGCTCGTTCCCCAATGCTCTGAGACTGAAACCCTTGGCTTCCGTGCTCTGGTCAAGACTTGATCAATTTTCCATTCACAATAACATAATGGCTCGAATTTCCAAGCAAAGCTTATATCTCCTTTGAAAAGTGCGAATTCCTTAAAAATAGGAATCATTAAAAATATTCGACTTTTATTATTTAATTTCTCAATAGTCTCTGATCAAATTTTAATAATAAAATATAATCGTCAAATGGCCCCTTTCCATGATGGGCGACCCCCTCAGCTAAAATCACTTAAGTCATAATATTAAAATATTACAACTTTATATTATAACTCCAATTAATTAATATTTAATTAATTCAATTAAATATTAATATCTCTCTCAATATTCACCCGATGCACGAGCCGTCTGAAGCTGACGAATAAGGAAGTGATTCTACACGTGATCAATCCATACTGCTAAAAATAGCAGGGGTCCCACGCTGAGTGCCAAATACTGCTAAAAATAGCAACTCAGGCTAGAAGTGTCTGAATGAGCCCGAACGAAAGCCAACTGATCAAATATTGACAACTGAAGCTGAGCCAAGCTCCATCAAGACCCTCTATCCATCCTATCAGCCTACAAGGGTCGCATAATAGGCTAATCATGTGCTTTGAGAGATGTCAACTAGAAGGGGACATGACAAAGAGTCATGAAGTATCTCCAACTCGCAAACTCTAATACTCCCACCTATCTTGCACTGTTCACCTTACCTACATCCCAAATTATATCCAACACAACAATTTCTAGAAAGGTTTTTCTCCCACCAAGAAAGCATTGTTTAATCTTTAGGGCACATATCCATGTGTACCTCTGATGATGCAAATTAAGAAGGTGACCTTTGTTGCCATTGATGCAATGGTTAGAGTTCAAACTCCACAAGGCCTCTCACCATTATTCCAAACGACATTTGTATATTGCAAAAAACATTCCCCCATGCCTCCTAAGTACATCTAAGCACATGTGTGATTTCAAGCACAATTTTAGGGACAAAGATGCCCGTTAGGTATGGGCCTTCTCTATCATGGATATTAAGGATTTAGAGTTCAACAAAAGAATTATTATGAAAAATATTCATAAACCCTAAATGGAAAGACGTTCTAAGCACTTTTGTTCAACTGCTCGTATTTGAGGACAAAAACCCACCAATTTGTTGGAGGTTGAAGGATGAAAACTCTAAAGATCTCACACACCAAAGGGAGAGAACCCTCTTGGCCAAAGGAGCGACCTCACCTAGAGGTTGTATTGGACGTTAATGGTGGCAGATATTGGCGATATGGAGCCTACACAACACTCAGAGTTGTCATTGACATAAGCATTTGTGTTTTAATTTTAATAGCTGTTGTGGCAACATATTGTAACATTTTATAGTCTTGCTTGGTATAATAGATTATTTATAATCTAGGTTATCAATAAGCATCGTATCCTTTATTGTTGCAATTGGGCAACCATGGATTTATTAGTATTGTGATTATTGTATTTCAATATATTATTATTGTTGTAGCAATGTCTACTAATGTACTCCAAGTTGTTTAATATATGAGAAGCTCTGTAGTTGATTTTACACCATTTGGGAACCCGATTGCAATTTGGGTAGTCAAGATAAAAGGGTAAATGTGAAGATCAATTTAGGGTCTATGCCGAATCTTGTTAAAACTCAAAGTCTGGAGTTATCAATTCAAACTCTCAAGTCTAGGTATTAATGAATGCCAAGTAATGTTTACAATATGAGTTTATTAGATCTAAGTAAATGTTAAATCTATTGTTTACTTTATTTGTGAACTCAATCTACAATATTAGGGTTTCAATGTTATTATGCAACTGTGGAGATAAATGTTTGAGTTTGTGGTTAACTTGGGTAAATCATTTAAATCAGAAATTTTATTATTGTTAAATCAGAATGAAAAACTTAGGGTTTATAAGTTCTAGTCGAGGATATTAAATCTTTTAAGTATTTGCCCTAAAATATTTAGTCACGATATTACAGTGGTATCAGAGCATATTTCTTAAAATATATATATTTATAAAAGATTTAAATAATATTAGCATTAATATATGCTAGGGATATTACAGTGGTATCAAAGTTGATTTTCCTACCAGATTGTGAATCATGGGGCTATTAGTATTAGATATTGTTGACAATTTCAATATAGAGCTTCAAACTAGTTTCAATGAATATGAAATTCTCTCTACAGAGCTTCAAAGAGAAATTCCTTTTTTACACTTCACGGAATTGATGAGATCATTAGTAGAAGAGACTACTAAATGGTTTGCAAGATACTAGAATTTACTAGATGATTTGAAGGTAGATTTGTCATTTGTAAAGTATGAAGAATTTTCTTTCCCAAACTAACCAAAGTGGATAAAAACAAAGGATGGACAAATGCAGAAAAAAGAGCCTAAAAGGAAGCACAGTCTAGTTCTAGCTGAAGCACATAGGAAAGAGAAAATGTCCTTACAGAATGAAGAGTATTCAGACCTAGAGCCACAACCAGCACCAACATATAAATCATTTTCAAAGACACTATACATGAGTAGCTCATAGGAAGGTTCACACAAGAAGGGACATCATGCACCCCTTCAAAGGACCGCACCTCCAATTGTTACAAGGAAGATGAAAGTAGATACCATCAATAAGCTAAGAAGAAAAAGACTCTTCTTCTCTTGCAATGAACCTCGGGAGCTAAGCCACAATGTCAAGGCAAAAATGAAATGATGTCAAATGAAGAGTCAAAGGAATCCGCTAAAGAGCTAGAAAACAGATGATGGAACTTGAACCTACATTTGAGTGTTCTCAAGCACAATCTGCTTGAAGAAGAAAAAGAAGAAAGAATGGAAATAGAGGTTCAGCATGTCACAAAGGAGCAAAAGGAATCCACATTAGATGCTACACTTTATGAAAAATCAGCATTGCAAGAAATCAAAGTCATCACTGTTGGCAAGGAATACTTGAACCTGTTATATAAGGATACAACTTTTGTCCAAGAAACAAAAATGGTAATTGACACTACTCTTGGAAAAGGGTATATAAATCCATCATATGAACCAGAAATTATAGTAGTTGGGCATGAAGGAGAAGACAATTCAAAGTTTCAAGGATGTGAGTGGAAGCAAATGTTAGAAGATTATCCTATGCAAATGGAAGGTATGGAATCTAATGCAAGAAAAGATATCTTTTTGACTTCTGATAATGTAAATCAACAAAATTTATATCTTCATGAAGCCAAGGAAAAATTATCGCCTCTAGAATGCACTAATGAAAAAGTTGCTGCTGTTATGTACGCCCATCAATCCTCAAATGATCGAATTTGTGTCATTCAAGGGAAATTCGCAAAACCTCGGTAAAAATGTAAATGAGAAGAATAATGGAGTTGAGTTACCAAAATCCTCAATGAAGGATGGCTTAGTTGAGAAGCATGCATGGGAGAAGAGTGCCTTAATGAACACTAATGTTAGGTTTTAGCTCACTGACATTTTCAAAGTAGCAACTGGTAATAAGCAAGCTACCTATCTCCACGATTATAACTTAAGTAATGCAGATCACACAAGTATTTTTCCCTCAAGTTTATCAATGCAAAAGAACATGAGATCTATGTAACAATTTGAAGCACCTGAAATTGAAGTTTGAGGTTGGGCTTCCATTAGGTCCTTCTTTGATGCCTTATTCTATGGGCTCACTTATAATTCATGGTGTTGACCAAAGAGACTACAAAGCATTTTTTAGGGCTATGAAGGATGGTAAATTGAAGGAGTTAACTAATAGCCAAGCTCTTAATACTTGGGAAGCAATAGTGCAATTTCCCATGAGAAAGTGTAATGTCCCCTTTTTAGCCTACGTCAATATTTGACAAATTAGCCTATCATCAGGTCCTTGTAGGCTAATAATGGTGGTTAGAGGGCCTTATATGGGTGTTAATGAGTTCTCCAGATAGTAGTTTGTTGTG
This sequence comes from Sequoia sempervirens, assembly GCA_007258455.2. Lineage (NCBI taxonomy): Eukaryota > Viridiplantae > Streptophyta > Pinopsida > Cupressales > Cupressaceae > Sequoia > Sequoia sempervirens. Next base: position 4,464,634 of record VDFB02086081.1, read on the forward strand.
TTTTCTTCTCCAATTCGTTGGCATATTCTGAGGTGATCATCCCCATGGGTTTCTGGCTCCTTTTTTATACGCTTACTATTTATAGTAAGTCACTTGGGTGATAGAGGCCAACCTTACTATTTATAGTAAAGCACCCAGGTGAGCAGAGGTTTCAGAGGGCTTCCTCCTAGCGCTGACAAAATCAGTAAATGATGACTCTTGTGGAAGTTGTGATATTATAATTATTATTAAAGTTATACTTTAATAATAATTAATTATAAAGTGATTATTATAATGATTTATTTGACTTTATTATTAAGGGGTTATTTAATGATATTAAGTCAAATAATATAAGTCATGGTTTAAAGCGCCCAAATGAAAGTTATATAATAAAGTCACAACAAAAGAAAATGTTTAATTATATTTTAATGATTTAATTGAACTTGGGAAATTGTGCCTTTTGAGGAGGACGTATAAAAGCTTGTAAAAAAGCATGAAAAGCATTCATTCATTCAACACTTGAAAATTACTTTTGGTGCTTTGGCATTTGGAGAAGAAAACCAGTGTTTTCCTTCAATTTGATCATGGAGAACGTTCGTTCTCTATGATTTGAGCAACCTACAGGTGTGAGATAGCATCCAAGGGTTGTTGTTTCAGGTGGCTTTGCTTTTGAAGTCACATTATGCAAAAAAGTGAAGTATATTTCAAGGTTTGAGGAGAACAATGTTTAAGATCAGAATCATATCTGCTATTGAAGGATTTTATTGAGGTTTACATCTTGCTAGGACGTACCTTTTGCTTCAGCCAAGCCGTACAAGTCATTCCCTGCCAGGCCGTACAGTTACAAGAGGGTGGTGTTTTGTCCTTAGGCTGAAACGCCTAGGTTCTTTGCTCCATTTCACCTTTATTGAGGGCGGCCAGACCATAGGTTTATATCAGCTGCATTTTAAGGGAGGAGAACTCACTATTTCATGCTGGGCGTTCACATCAAGGGTTTGTCAGATTGCTGATAACAATTTCCAGATTTGCAAATTAAAGCTATGGCTCCTAGGTATTATTGATAATGTAATTTTCTGAAGTATCAATAAAATCTGAATTGTTATCTTAATGTCTTTGCTTCAGCATTTCTTTGTTATCTTAATGGTTGTACAGGCTAGCAACCAAGAGCGCAACAAGAAATATCATCTTTCCAATGTTGCATAGGGATCTATTAAGCTACATGAATGGAAATAGCATTTGTTGGTAACATGCGAGAAAGAGATGTAAGTTTTAACTGAGCTAGATAGCATGAAAAGGCTCATTGAAGAGCTTTCTCTAAGTTTTGAGAAGGCTTAGAAGACAACTGAAGCTAATATTATTGGGACCAAGCATACAATCACTCTTGTAAATCTATTGGTAGTGAAGAATACCTTGGAAATGAATGAAATCAAAATATCTATAGCTGATTAAAGACCATCATTAGAATTGCAAAGATGGCCCTATATGCATTTGAGGAAAAGGCAGAAAAGGTTGAGGAAATCACCTTTGATCTTCAAACAACCAAGGACACTTTGGAAAAGACCCATAGAGCACTCCTCTGGGAAAAATAAGCTTGAGGCAATAGCAAGTGCTAGGAAGCAAAAAAGAAGAAGCAAGGGCTAAGGAAATTGAACAAGTAGTTCAAGAGCTTATGAGGCTCTGAGAGGAATTTGATTTAAAATAGCTTCCAACAATATCAGAAGATGTAGGTACAAAGTTGGGCTTATTCAGGATGGATGGGAAAGGAATTAAAAGTCAACATTCAAAGCAACTAGAGGATGACACAATTGACTAGGAATCGGAAATGATTATTTCAAAGAATAGCTACATAGATTTGGGTCAACATGAAGAATGGTTTCAATAGGAAAACAGGAATAAATCTCAAACTTCTTCTAGTTTCCATTGGTTTATTGATGACCCAATCTATGTGATGAATACAGAGATATCTCATGGTTCAAGGCTTCCCAATTGTGATAGCATCAGAGTAGTGTAGTAGAAGCCAATTATATCACAAGAAAGACTGAGGCTAGGGAATTGCCAATCCCCAAGACTGGAACAGGTAAGGAAGCCCCAAGTTTATGAATTTGAAATAGAACACATGAAAGGGGAAAAGGATGCAGCTATTGGTGCATTTTCTATGATTTCCACCCCTTGTTCTATTAATGTCAACTTTGGTGATTGGAAAAATTCTATAATAATGGAATTCGCTAAAGATACATCTGCTACTAACAATTTAGATGGAAATGTGCATGATGAAACAAATGTGCCAGTAAGTGGTTGCATTTTGTATAAGAATATAACCTTTTCAATATGTGGGTCTAAGATGAAGCAAAGGATCTTGAAAGCAGTGCATGATACACCCATGGTGAGATATCATAGACCCTACAATATTTGTAATTTTGTGAGAGAGATTATCATGGAGGGTCTTCACGAATGAGGATCACAAGCACAAGGGGGACATCATTGACTAACAAAATGGAGGAGAACATGGCTTGTCAGTAAGTCTATTGCAGCTTTTGTTTATTTCTCATCAAGATTTGGAACATCTATTCAAGGACCCCATCATGAATCTACCCAAAGAACGTGGTAAAGATTACAGTTATGTTGTTATGGATGAGATAAACAAATATGCATTTTCCTTTACCATTCATCTTGAATTCAACACACATCATTGACTAACAAAATGGAGGAGAACATGGCTTGTCAGTAAGTCTATTGCAGCTTTTGTTTATTTCTCATCAAGATTTGCAACATCTGTTCAAGGACCCCATCATGAATCTACCTAAAGAACATGGCAAAGATTATAGTTATGTTGTTATGGATGAGATAAACAAATATGTATTTTCCTTTACCATTAATCTTGAATTCAACACACATCATGAGGTAGAATTAACTTTCCAAGGAGTGATTGGACTGCCCTAGTTGCCTAGGAATATGCTAGTGATAGATACAACAAAATTAACAGTTTCCCTTTGTAGCAATTATCTTGGTTGACAAGTGTTGAACTTATCCCCAACACAAGTTATCAGCTACCAACAACAGGCCTAACAAAAAGGGTGAGTAAGAGGGTAGCAAGAACATTGAAGGAACATGTTTCAAAGCATAAATCCACATGAATTAAATGACTACACTCAGGAGAGTATTGCTATGATAGGCCCCAACATCTAACCCTTGCAATGTTTTCATGCATGACAATGTGTGTTTATGATGCACCATCTTGCACTTATTTAGTGTTCACAAATTGTGGAGTGGTGCTCATAAGGGAAATGGATGCCATCATTGTCACGAGGGTGGAAAATTTGGGATGTGGAGCCATCACAAATCAATAGGTTCATGGAGAGAACCTACCTACAAGGGATGTTGCTTGGGATGAAGAAAAACTTCTAGAATTTTTGAATTTGCATTGCTTGATGGCACACAATTTTGAGTGGAGTAGACTTATCATGTCCCCTTTTGTAATAATATATATGTTATGGACCAAATTGCCTATCTCTTATTTCCTACATCTATCGTATGTTTGCCTACGGAATGTAATTCAGATCTTACATACTACTGGCAAACTAGTCATGTGCAGAACATAGAATAAAACAGTAACCAGAAAAATATCATGTTTGAATGCCAGAAACTTTATTCATTTTCAGAAAAAATCATGTACAATCACAGAGTATCACAATGCTTAACAATATAACCATCGGCACACGACTATCTCTTGACTACCACAACAGACTACATATAACATTCGGCGGTAGTTAGATAACCAACCGGCACGACGTTTCATAACAACATTAGCATTAATCGAAACTTGATTACCCGAAAGTACATGACATGTATTATTCCTACTAACTATAGTTTTATTAGCAATTAGCCGACTACGACCAAGGCCAACTACGGCCGACTATAACAAAGTAAAGATATACTACTTACATCATCCCCCCCTAAAAATAAGTCGTCTTCCAGAAGACTGAAAACAAAAAATGCCAACTCCTCGTCCTTTTCTTGTAATTGATTCTCCCTCAGTGCTGAAAGTTGTTGTGCATCGGCCACCTGGGTATCATTCTCTATCAACTGACCCAATACTCTATCCCTCTCTGCCAACTTCTCTTCAAGAGCTGCCACTTTCGTTTGCTCGGCTGCCAACTGCTCTTGTAACTGTACTATGATGGCTGGTTGTATTGCAAATTGGCGTGCACAGTTTTTACTTTTGCTGAGTTGTACGCTACAACCTGATGTTATGCCTGGCGTGATTTGAAAACTCCTTACATGCCGTACGTTGAACCCTGGCAGTGGATGTCGTACGACTTGGAGAACCTCTGACTATGAAGGCCATACGAATTGAACAAATGTTGAATGTCGTACATTGGTCAATGCTTGAGGCCGTACTCTATGATTGGAAATTGCCAATTGATGCCGTACGGTGGGAGTCTTGAGTTCTCCTGTAGGTGTCGTACGACTGAAATAAATTGGAGACTCAGTACGATGCTTTGAGTACGCCGTACTGCTTGGGCAACTCGTAAACTCCGTACGATGTGAGGATGACGTACGATTTGATCTTGAGTATGCCGTACGACTTGGAAAATTTGAGGCATCCGTACGATTTGAAGAATTTGGGGTTGATGTATGATTTGGAAAACCTGAGGACGCCGTACGATTTGAAGAACTTGAGGATGCCGTACGATTTGGAAAACCTGAAGACGCCGTACGATTTGAAGAACTTGAGGATGCCGTACGATTTGAAGAGCTTGAGGATGCCGTACGATTTGAAGAACTTGAGGATGCCGTACGACTTGGAAATCCTGAGGATGTCGTACGACCTTGGCTTTTCTCCTATGTTCTTCCTCTGTGCTTAACCTTCCATGCTGCCATATGTCCCTCCCTCTAATATTGATGTCGTACGGACCCTTGTTGCTTCCTTCTCTGTCTTCGTAGCTAAAAGGCCGTACGCTGAAAATTGCCTTTGTGTTTCTCCAAACTTTATTTAACTTGGCCGCTCTTTCTCTTAGCCGCCCAATTTTACCAATGGCCATGATTTTTATTGTAATTCTCTTTATTTTTATATTTCGTCTCTTGGCCCCTTTCAATCTTTTCATTTTTTTCTTCCTCATGAACTCTCCCAAGTCACTTTTTAATTTTTTCCCAATTCGTTTATTTTTCTTCTCTCTTATTTTTTTCAATTTTTTATTTTCTTCCATTTCACTTTTTTTGTTTTCTGAATTTTTTAATTTCTTCATTGTATTTTTTCCCTTTTCTCTCACTTCCAACTATTCTTTTATTCTTTCAATTTTTTCATTTTTCAACTCCATTATTTTCTCCTTTGCTATTTTTTCATTTTCTAATTCCAACACAAATTTTTCATCTCGTACCTGTTCGGATTTGTGGACTGGCATATCGTCCAGTTTAGATACTCTTTCTTTGTACTCTCCATTCTCGGCTGGAATTGTTTGGCTGGGCCTTCCCTGTTTCTCTTCTTCCTTGATTTCCCCAATTTGTAGCATGTTACACTCTCGGTGGAACATTTCATAGTCTTCCATCTACCAATGAAATAAGCCATTCAGTGAGCTTGTCTCGTCCTCCGAACAACTCTCGAGTTCAAGTACGCCTTCAGTGTTAGGTTCCATAGCTTTCCTTCCTTCGTCCACATCCGACTCACCTCCATCTGATTCAGATCCGGAGGAAGCCAATTCTTCGCTAACGGCCTGGTTCTTCAAGTCAATGACATACTTCCACCCGTTGTTCTCAATCGAGAGTGTGTTCCTCTTCCAATTATGATTTGCCTTCCCGGCTATCAGCCATCCTCTCCCAAGTAGTGCATCGTATGCTTTCCTCTGTAATGGGATGACGACAAAATTTAGCAAAAACTGTTGTGTGCCAATCGTTACCTTCTGCGCCATCAGTGTTCCCAACGGCTTGATACCATGTTATCAGCGCCCACCAGTTGGAATGTCGGCGGCCAAAGTGTAGGCTTCTCGAGACTCTTCAATGTGTCTTCAGGTAGTACGTTGACTCCTGATCCTCCGTCGACGATAGTATTTGTCAAGATATTCCCTTTGATCTCCATATGCACGACTGCTGGCATCTTCCCGACGTTCGCTGTGAGCAATACTAGCTCAATTGTTTGTTCACCGTACGATGGCAGTTCTGGTATCAATTCTTGCCTTCGTTCCTCCGATTGTGGTTGCTTGCCATCCCCGACGAAGTTTGTGATCGCCAGTCCCAACTGCTGCATAGTCTGGAGAAGGTCAGTTACTTTGATCGGTATGGTGGTCTGCAATACCTGTCGTACGATGTTGGTTTCCGCCTCCGACCGCCGAGAGGCTCCTGGCTTCTCCAAAGGTACTTTGTTTTCCTTTGCCATCGCCAGTTCCACTTCGTTTTTTGCTTCCTTCATCAGTTGTTTCTCCATACATGGATCTGGGTAAGTGGCCTTTTTTACTTGTGCTCTGGTGATCGCCAGTACCTCTTGTTCTTCTACTTCCAGCATGTGGATATCCTTTTGCTTAGGGCATTCATTATCTTCATGATCGCCTGGTCCACACCAGTTACACAATCTCCCTCCCGAACCTTGACCGTTCTGGTAGTCGCTGGTGAAGTGGCCCCATTCGTTGCACTTCCTGCATTGGATCATAGGCCTTCCTTTTGCATTGTACTATATCATGTTTCACGGACTTCTATTGCTTCGATAACCTCCAGGGGATGCATTGCTATTGTACTGGGGCTTTGGTGGTGTGTTTGGCGGTGTTGACGACTCTCCATGAGTGAAGAGTACTTGTGCACTTTTGGTTTTTAAGTTGTATGGGCATTCCTTGACGGAATGTCCCATCACTTGGCAGATTTCGCAGAATAAGTTGTTGGGATAGTTTGCCTTTGTGTGACCTTCCACATTGCAGTTCGTACACCACAGTTCTCTGGCTTCTCTCGTACTCTCCTTGTCGGCCTTCAATTCTTTCATCATTCGCATCATATCTTTCCTGAGTGCTTGTACAGTCTTGGATTCACCGTTGCTGTCGTCCGTACTCTACTCCTCATCTGTCTTCTTTTTCCTTCAGGAGGATGTTTTGTTTTCACTTTCTATATCCATCGCCCGATTGTATGCTTCGGCGTATGACGAAGGAGGTACGACTTTCATTTTCTTTCTTAATGACGGAAGCAAGCCCTCAATGAACCATCTTTTCTTCAACCCGTCGGCCGGCTGTGCCTCCAATTTCCCCAGCAAATCTTTGAGTCTTCGGTTGTAGGTCCGCACACTCTCGTGCTTTCCCTGCTTAGTATTGTATATCTCTGTGACAATCTCACTATCATCTCGTAAGAGTTTGGACTCCTCTTGAAATGCTTTCTTCAATAATCTCCATGTAGCTTTGTGTGCTTGATCCAATTCCGAGTACCAATCAATGGCACTGTCTTTGAGTGTCGCTGGAAATGCCTTCAGCCACTGGTCGGGATCATCCTGCCCGTTGGCTATCCAGATTGTCTCACATGTCTTGCAATGCCGTACGGGATCCTCAGAGCCATTCCCCATGAATTTTGGCAACTTTTGTCGTTCCGGATGAGCCATCTTTCCCGGTTGACCTCCTTGTGTGTTGGACCCGATTGGACTAGTGGTTTCCTCGTTACGTCCTTGTGCGTCACTTGCACCCTTGGCCACGTACGAGTCACTCCCACATCCTTCGTCAGCGTCCTCAACACCGTGGATCTCCTCGGGTTCCCTCCGATGCTCTCTCTGCCTTGGGGTCTTAAGCTCTGGTCTTCCACGCCTTAGTTGTTCGTCGTCGTCCGAGAGGGACAACTCTCGAAATCGTCTGATGCTTCTATTCAAATCATCTTCATTTTCATAGGGGTTATATCTTCCTGCATGTGGAGTGCTGAAGGGGTCTTCGTCCCTTCCTTTTGTCAGACTATGGTGCGCTCGTTCAATAGATGTGTCTATTCTTGTCAGATTTTCATATGTTCTTTTTATGCTCTGATTTATTTCAATTAAGTCCTCATCCAATTCCTTACAGACTTGCTTTAGTCGTCTTCGCCGGTTTTCTTGTTCTTGCAGCCTGAGTGATCACCGAACTTGCTCTTCCGAAGTCCCGTGCCCGTCAAGTACTCGATGCTTGTCTTTGTTCGGCCGTACGGGCATTTATTAGTTCAAGCAATCATTGCTGGTTGCCGGAAGTACGGCGCCGGCTAGTATCACGTTCTTCCTCTTCACGTTTGGTTCTGTCTTCACAACGTTGTACGATTTGCTGCCTTCGGCGCTCGCGATCCTCTTCTTCTCGCAAATCCTGGAGGATAATGAAATGGCGGGCCAATAACCTGGGCATGCAGTTCAAGAGGTGGTTCACCTCGTCGTTTACTTCCAACCGATCCCAGATGACTTCCTTAGGGATCTCTCGAATGTGGGATTCCCTCCGCACGTGGTCACGTAACGATATTTTCCACAAATTTACCAGATCTTTTGTCAATGAGTCTTCCCGTTCCTCATTAGCATTTACAGGTTCTTCCGCTGGTTGACCCATTACGCTGCCATGGCAGGTGATGCCCTAGTCCGTTTAGGCAACGGCGCCAAATGTTTGCCTATGGAATGTAATTCAGATCTTACGTACTACTGGCAAACTAGTCATGTGCAGAACATAGAATAAAACAGTAACCTGAAAAATATCATGTTTGAATGCCAAAAACTTTATTCATTTTCAGAAAAAATCATGTACAATCACAGAGTATCACAATGCTTAACAATATAACCATCGGCACACGACTATCTCCCGACTACCACAACAGACTACATATAACGTTCGACGGTAGTTAGATAACCAACTGGCACGACGTTTCATAACAACATTAACATTAATCGGAACTTGATTACCCGAAAGTACATGACATGTATTATTCCTACTAACTATAGTTTTATTAGCAATTAGCCGACTACAACCAAGGCCGACTACGGCCGACTATAACAAAGTAAAGATATACTACTTACATCGTACCAATTTCATGTGTGTTCTTCCTCTTCTTTCCCCCTATTTCTATATAAGGTCCTTGATATCTCTAAGTTTGAAGGATGCCCAGTCTTCTAAGTGTTTGTCCATCATCAGAGTTTTGAAGTTCCTCGTCCAAGCATTCTTTCCCGTCTAAGTTTAATCCTTGGTCCTCAATGAACTTTTAGACTTCCTCATCTTAGCATACCTTTCCTCCCAACTCTACCTTCCCTTTATGCTTGTCGAAGTGTCGAACTTATCTATCCAAGCATACCTCACATCCATCTCCTACCTTCATTTCCTTCTCCTTTCAGGCTATCGAAGTTTTCCATCCTATCATCCCTTTCCTCCAAACCCCATTCTTTTCCTTGCCGTGTCATCATGCCTCTTACCTGAACTCTGATCTCCAACTAGTGGTAAGAGTCATAAAGTATCTCCAACTTTGGAACTCCAATAATCCTACCTATTTTGCAATTTTCACCTCACCTACCTTCTGGCTTATCTCAAAATGCCATTAATGATCACATTCAACATGACAATTTCTAAAAGTTGTTTTCTCCAACCAAGAAAACATTATTTAATATTTAGGGTGTAGATCCATGAGTACCTCCGGCAATGCAAACAAAGAAGGCAACCTTTGTTGCCATTAATGTAGTGGTTAAAGTTCAAACCCCACAAGGCCTCCTACCATTATTGTAGAGGACACTTGCAAATCACAAAAAACATTCCCCCATGCCTCTTGGGTACATCCAAGCACATGTGGCACAATTTCAAATGCGATATAAAGGAAAAAATATGCTCGTTAGGTATGGGCATTCTCTATCATGTACCAATCATGAGGTCTTGGCATTTAATGCAGTCTAACATTCTTTCTATGGGTATTAAGGATTTAGAGTCTTAATTGAAGAATTATTATGAGAAATATTGAGAAACCATAACTAGAAAACCATTCTAAGCACTTGATTCAAACACCCAGATTCGAGGACAAAACCCATGGATTTGTTAGAGGTCAAAGGATGAAAACCCTAAATATCTCATGCACCAAAGGACAAAAACCCACTTGGCCAAAGGAGCAATCTCATCCAAAGGTCATATTGGACTTTAATGATGGTTGACATCAACAATATGGAGTCTACATGACATTTACGGTTGACATGGATGTTTTAGATTTTAACATTTTACAGATTCGTTAATTATAATTGATGATCTATAATATAGGATATTAGGAAGCACTGTATCTTCAGTTTGTTGTTGCAACTGTGGTTTTATTATTATTGCAACTGTTGTATTTCAATCTATTATTGCTGTTGTAGCAACATCTACTAATGTACTCCAGGCCATTTCATATATGAGAAGCTCTGCAATTGATCTTACACCATTTGGGAACCTGATTTGCAATTTGGGTAGTCAAGATAAAGGACAAATGTGAAGAATGATTTGGGGTCTTTGCTGAATCTTGTTAAAACTCAAAATCTGAAGTCATCAATTCAAACCCTTAAGTTTGGGTATCAATGAATGCCAAGTAATGTTTACAATTTGAGTTTACTAGATCTGGGTAAATGTTAAATCTACTGTTTACCTTATTTGTGAACCCGATCTATAATATTAGGGTTTCAATGTTCTTATGCAAATGTGAAGATAAATTTTTGGGTTCGTGCTAAACTTGGGTAAATCATTTAAATCAGAAATTTATTAGTGTCAAATAAGAAAAGTGGCAGAAAATTTAGGGTTCATAAGTTCTAGTTAAGAATATTAAATCAGTTACATATTTTCCCTAAACTATTTAGCCGGGATATTATAGTTGTATCCTAGCATATCACTTAAAATATATGTTTGCTGAGGATTTAAAGAATATTAGCATTAATATCCATTAGGGATATTACATTTGCCGCACTGGTAACTATGAACTATTATTGTGCTGCAGTTTGGTCAGTGGTTGCTACTTATTTTGTTGAATGTTTACTCTAAACTGCTATGCCTCATCAACTGGTGAATGCTGAACTGAAATAGATTTATTGTCAATACAAAGCATTTATTGATTGCAAATGATTTTATGTGACTTGGTGACCTAAAATGTGATGTTATTTGATTCATCTAGAATTATTAATAAGCATATCATCAGCCTCCTGTTTATATTATCGCTCAAAATCCTAACCATCATTTAATTGTGGATTGTGCATTCCTTTATCTGCCTCCATTCTATACTGAATATTTGGGGGCCATATATTATAATTTCAGTTTGAAATTTTGTTGGCAAACCACCTAACCCAGCCGCATCCCATTTCCTAAATTATTTGTTTGAATTCAATTAAATTGGCAAGTGGTTGTGTGTTTGTTGGCTTGCTATCCTTGATATTATTGGCAGGTCTAGCAAGATCAATCTGGGAATTGCATATTGGCTGAGTGATTGGGAAAACTGATTATGGAACCTCCTTGTGACTCAATCTGCATTCTACATTTGTCATTCCACTACAGGCCACTGATTGGTCAGTTAATTTAATTTTAGTTATTGAGTTGATTTGGGTGTTGTTTGCTGTTTATAGGAAGCTGATATTAAACTCTAATAATGAATTCTCATTTTCTAATTTTTTAATTTAGGATTTGAATTTATTTGGTTTTGCTGTCAGTAATTCTGTGATCTGAAAATACAAAATGAAAAGCTGTATAAATTCTGAAAACACTGCATATATATATATAATACAAAAATTGCATTTTGTAATTAATTAGTTTGATTCTAATTCCGAACATTTTATGTTGGTGAAACATTTAGGGCAGAGTTTTCTACTCCATAGATTAGCACAGGTTTTCTTTCAGTCACTAAACAAAAAGATCACAAAACTTCAACAAGGGACATTACATATGTAGTTAGTTCTTTCTTAGGTTTACATGGCAGTTGTTTCTTTTCCTCCCATTTTCATTTGTCTCCAAACACAAACATCCTTTGGAACTTTGTAATAACCCACCCTTATTTTTTTTATTTTTTTAAAAACTTCACAACTTGTTAGTGTAAGCCAATAATCAAACATGATCAACTTAAGTAAACTCCCTTCCACTTTCTAATCACCCAGATCCCAATGTGGGCAAGGTGAGAGCATAAGGTGGTAAGGTTACAATACTCTGCTATTTAAATGGACCACTTGTTCAGTGGGGTGAATATGAAATCTTCAAACATAGGAAACATCCACTTATTCAGTAGGAATTACAAGTTGCAAGAAATGAAACCATCAGGCCGCTAGCTGTCCAAAACCACTTATGCAATGGGATGCATAGCTCAACATGAAAGTAAACATCCGCTTATTTAGCAGACATAACATGAAATTCAAAGAGAGTTCATTGACTTATTCAGCGGGAATGCCACTTATTCAATGGGGTTAGCATAAAAACCAAAGACAAGCAATTCACTAAATGGTACTACCAAAACAGTGTTACAAGAAGGCTCAATAAAGATGCTAACAAGTACAATACTGCTGTATAGCTGAAATATGAGACTGAAACATGAAGCAAACATTACAATAAGTCAACCCATTGAGACTCTAATCAATCCCTGCAACATGTTAGCAAGAGCATATCATAAAACATGGCTAAATGGAGCAATAATAGGCCTGGTATACCACTGCAAAGGTCTGATATGAATATCACAGGTCTGATAATGAAGTTGCAGCAAACTGATACACCAACCAGCAAGCTACAATCAATCGCAGTTCCATACAATGCACTCCAATCCAACCCCAAACACCATAGAATCATCAACAACATCCTAGTGAAGTCTAGGTGCCATCATGAGGATCAAAAGTTGCACCAAACAAGATGTAAATAACCTCATAACCATGTAATGTCCCCTTCTCGAGCATGATCTTTCCAGTTGACCGTTGGCCTATTCCGGAGACCCGTAGGCTACTCGGAAGGTGAAATTAGGGTTTCGTGTTTTGGAGGTTGCTATTGCTCGTGAATTGATGATTGAATGGCAGATTCTTTCTGGGTTTTCAGAGAGCTTCGCAGTGGTGTGTTTTTCTTGGCATTCCGAGCACCTTCAAGAATTTACTATTTTTAGTAAATTCTATTTCTGGCAGTGGTCCTGTCGTTCTCGGCACAGTTGGCTTTCCTCTTCAGTCGACTCAGTTGGTTTGTTCGATTTTGGCCTTGGGATGCATTTTTGGAGAGATAAGTTCATTTCTTTTAAAAATGTTATATTTTAATGTTATAATACCCCCTTGGCCTAGTCTCATAACTTAATGTTGTATTAAAAAGGTGGTCTTTAAGGGGTGGCGCCTCATTGAGGTAATTTTATATTTATTAAGGTCAAAATTGAAGTTTTAAGTTGGACGCCTATCTTGAAGAGATGAATTTCATTAAAGTAAAAAATGAAGCCTTGAAGAAAGTGACGCCTTTTCTTGGAGGGAAAAGAATTAGGGTTTCTAGAAGCTTCTGGAGGGGTCTTCACAAATTATAAAAGGACGTCTTGGGACTCTCATTTGATCATCTGATTTTGAGTAATGTTATGCTGCCGAAATGGTGCTGGACTGCTTCGAGGAATGAATGCCTCCTAGCCTTGGCTCGACTTCGTGCTTGAGAGATAGCACCTAGTGGAGAGGTTTGCTTGTTATTGAGTGGTTTTTGTAGTGAGTTTGCATTGTAGCTTGAGTTTGCTTTGTAATTTTGTTTCATGCTTATTAGTGAAGTTCTGGAGTTGTCATTTCACTGTAGCTGATTGATGTTTTTACTCATAAGTCAAAAAATACAAAAAGAATCATTCTGGGTATTGTCTCTTTGTGTCTCTTTGGCAAGGGCACCCCTGTTTACCAAGTTGCAGATTTTTTAATGAAGAATTGAATTTTATCTAAAGGAATCGCCCTTCCTTGAGGGTCGACCTTCTAGAGTCAGTTTATGGGTTCCATCTTGGGCGCCTTCTTCTTAGGATCATTATGCATCTTATCTCATGTGATTTGAATGAGAATTGAATGAGTTATGAGCAATTTGGTAGGGTTATATGTTGCTGGTTTTGCATATTAATCTGCTGGTCTGTCATATCAGATTTGAGAAATCTGCATTTTCTTCATGGATCGGTGTTAGGGAGTCATAAAAGGCTTTGTGAAAGACACCTTTGTTGTTGCAGCAATTTGAAGAGCTCTAATCCTTGATCTTGCAGGCATTCTATATCTCATTGTAAGCTGAACAGTAGTACTGTCAGCATTTCTCTTAATCTTACTTTACATTCGTTGCATTTGTATTTCTTTATATCTCCGCCATATGGTCGCCTCATTTCCATTCTGGATTGGGTAGCACATACTTGGTGTTGAGTTTGCTTTCAGCACTTGTAGTGAGATCCTCTGACCATATGTTCGTCCATCTTGGACACATTCTTGGTTAGAGTTACCTTCAGTTGCAGTTTGTTTAAGGTACTGACGATCCTCTTGCCATATGACAGCCTCTCTCTTGTTGAGATTGAGTGCGCATTCTTGGCAACGAGTTATTTGTAACTGCTGGTTTGATTGAACTAACCCTAACGGGTTCTTGTTTGTTGAGTTGCTATATTGAAAAATTGGGAAAAATTAGTCCGGTTCTTTTCAATGGTATCAGAGCTACGCATCCTGCCATCCTGTGAAACAAACCTTCTATGAGTGACAGAGAACAGAGATACTGTAATGTCCCCTTATTAGAGACATAAAATGCACAAGTTAAGATCAAGAAGTTTATTTACCACCGCCTAATTTTGCACATGCACAATTCTAGATTGAACATTTTAAGGATAAGGCAGATGCATTATCAGCTAGTGCATAAACACATCATAAACTGATATGACTTATTACTCTTGATCGGAATAGATCTTTGCCTTAGCTCTTCTTTCCTAACCTCATTGGAGGAGGGACGCCTTACAGTGCAAAGGGCGCGTGACCAATCTCCAAGTGGATTCCCTCAAGTCTTATTACCATCTTGGGACATCAACATGGGATCGACTTACCAGCCTTTCCCTCCACAACCATCCTCTCCCTATTGAGTGTTAGCGAAAGGGAGTTTGAGCCCGAAGTCTATTCTTCAAGGTAAAGTCATAATAGCTCAATAAGACACGATAATTGCTGTAAGCAACATTATTGTGGCTTTGACAAATAACATCCATAATGTAGACACATTCTGTTCTTACATATCAAATCAGTGTTATAGATCCATTATTCATATTTTAGCAACAATTGATAACTCCGATATAGAGAGTTGTTACCCATGACTAATAATATATTTAATTGCATATCATAGTAAAATATAACATACTACAAGAATAATAAACATAATATCTCATACTTATCTGGCAGCTGCTATACTGACAAGGATATCTGAAATCCTGATCTCATTCTCCTCCTAATTGAACCGTCTGTCCTTAACACTTAGAATATATCATTAGTATGAATCAAATAAATCGTTTTCCCTTCGTATATCAAAGAATCATAATTGCTTATAAGGTTCAATAATTGCTACAAGCATCATTATTGGATAATCGTAAATAATATTTATTTATATATGTATACATTATGTTGGTCAATCACCTATGATGTATATATGAATCACAATACATATAGATTATATATATATCTAAATACATATCAATGAATTATTATCATGTCATTTAATTTCTCAATATATTCATCCATCATTATATATTTAAATATATTCATAAATCGTAATATATTTAAATATATTCACAAGCATTATGTATAAACCATTATTTAATTACCTATAATTCCCTATCATTATTTTATAATTTCCAAGACAAAGATATTATAAATATCGTAATACATCAACATTACCTACATCATCATTCTCTACCTTTTCTCATAATAAACAATACATACTAGAGATCTGCAGACTACTATAGCCAGCAACCTGCCAACATCTCTTGCCTTTCTCCCGTCAGTGATGATAAAGTCTCCTCTTTTAAGTCTGCATATTTTATCTTTAAATCTCATATCTGCTCTCTATCTCAGAAATCATTCCTTAAATTACCCTATCCTTTGCTTTGGAATTGACTTAATTTAAATACCCGATAAGGTTTGAAGTCACGTCTTTTCTTTATACCCCCCTTGCTTGGGACGTGTTACTTGCTGACCTTGGTTGACTGATGCCTTAACTAGCCTCTATTAAGTGAATCGCTTCCTTTGTAGTAATCGCTGGTTTTAATGAGAATGCAAATCGCTGTATTTTACTAATGATTTGATTACTATTTATTTATTTAAAACATAATCATAAAATATTAATTTTCTATTTTTATTTTTATTTTTCAACTGCATTATAATTATAATTATAATACTATCCCTCATAATTATAATTATAATGATATCTTTAGATTACATTTATTATTTTAATATTTATAATGTTTATATTTGATAACTGTAATTCTGATTCTTATGATAATTGTAATATATAATAATATATATTTTATTTGATTATTGATCCTTTGTATTTCAATATTTCGTATTTTAATCATTTATTTATTTTATCTATTTATTGGTATTTCAATGTTTAGTTAACTTTTTATGTTTTGATGTTCTATTTCTGGGACATGACAGATACTTAGCAAGGGAATACAAGAAGGCTACCAGACAGTTTCAGTGGCATCAGGCTCTAGAAGGTCAGACAGCTTAAGAGGTATTAAGAGCAAATTGGGAATGTTCTCTGGGAGAAGAAATGGGGGATAATGAGAGGACATCTGGTGGTAACAGAGAGGATAGTGGGAAGGGAAGAGAAAGATCGATAATTCCAGGGAAGAGATTCGAAAGGAAGATGGATGCCTTAATGGATATGGTATCTCTCATGATGGGGAAAGTGGGTCAGAACCCAACTCCAAAGAGCAACCCAAGACATAGGGGAGAACACAGTGCCACCAACCAGCATAATGGACATGCTGCTCAGCCTGCTTCAAACAACACATACATTTCTTCCAGGCCATTCAAACCCACCTTCTTGGCACCAGTAAACTCTCAACCTGATCCAGAAGAAAATACTTCATTTGTTGAACAGTTGAGACTCGGCCATGCTGAGTATGATTCTCTACCTGATGAAATTAAGATAGATATGTCTTGCAATGATTTTTTGGATCATAAAAGGAAGAATAGAGGACAACGAAGACATTATGAACAAAGGATAACAGCAGTACATGGGGATTTGCATCAAGCTATCAACAAGGTTACGCTTCCACATTTTGATGGGAGTGACAACAGTGTGGCTATAGCCTGGATACAAAAGTTAGACAACTATCTAGCTCTTAGACCCATGGCGGAAGAGGAGGCGATTAAGTTCGCTACGCTACACCTAGATGGGGTGGCGCACGAGTGGTGGTACCATGGCCTAGTCACTTTGGGTCATCGGTCTATCACTACCTATGATGAGTTCACCAATAGGCTCATAGAGAGATTTGAGAAAAAAGATCCTGAAGTGCATTTCAGAGAATTGGCACAGCTTAGGCAATATGGCACAGTTGATGCCTACATAGCTGAGTTTCAGAGACTTTCAGTCATGGTCACAGGAATCACTGAGAGGCGTTTGGTGATCCTATTCAGTGAAGGATTGATGGAGCCACTCAAGGGTTGGATTAAAGCTTTTGATCCACCCTCCCTACAGGAGGCAATGAAGAAAGCAAGAAACATGGAATGGGCTGCTCCTAAAGCAAAGTTTCAACCCAAGCCATCATTTCACAAAAGGGATAAAGGAAAAAGACAGCATAAGGAGTTCAAACAGCATAAACCTCATGTCACAAG
Organism: Sequoia sempervirens; assembly: GCA_007258455.2. Lineage (NCBI taxonomy): Eukaryota > Viridiplantae > Streptophyta > Pinopsida > Cupressales > Cupressaceae > Sequoia > Sequoia sempervirens. The sequence goes on from VDFB02086081.1 coordinate 4,482,332, forward strand.
ATTGGATCCAGAGACACTTAACAAACTCAGAAGAAAGGGGTTATGTTTCCGGTGTAGAGAAAAATGGTCCCAAGACCATATTTGCCCAAAAGGAGTCAAATTTCATCAAATTGAATACTATTCAGCTGGAGAAAGTAATTCTGATTTTTCAGACCAGTAGTCTGATTTTGATGACAGTGAAGTGGAAAGAGCTCCAGAAGAGTCCGAAGATGAAAAGGGAAGTAGAGGTACTTTGGCTCAACTTTCGAGCTTTCAAAAGAATGAATCCTTCAAAGTTCGAGGGATGATTAAAGGGTAGCGAATAGTTGCTTTGATTGACACCGGAGCAACACATAACTTTATTGATGAAGTTGTGGTGGCAAAGAAGGGGCTGCAAACAAAAGAGTTTGAAGGCTTCAAGGTTATGGTTGCTGATGGGTTTCACATCTCATGCACCAAGAAGATCTCAAACATGACTATGCAATTGGGAAACTATGAAGTCAAGGACGACTTCTATGTAGTCAACATTGGAGATACGGATGTCGTTCTAGGCATTCAATGGCTGTGTTCACTTGGAGAGATCTCTCTAAATCTGCAAACCATGGAGCTCAAGTTTCAATCCGATGGGAAGAAGGTAGTACTATGAGGAATGTCCAATGGGGGTCCTCGGATTGTGTCATTCAAGAGAATGGCAAGGCTGATTCATCATGATCAAGTTGAGTGGGCAGCAGAATGTATGATTCTTCCTGCTAGTCCGGTTGAAACAAAGAGAGACTATCCTCCTGATATTTAGTCTTTACTCACAAAGAAGAGCAAGGTGTTTGCTGATTTACCTCCTAGACCACCTCCTGAACGAGGTTCGAAGCATGTCATAGAGCTCAAAGAAGGAGCTAAACCAGTTATTACAACTCTATATCGGTACCCTAAGAAGTAGAAGGACGAAGTTCAGAAAAACATTTAGGAACTCTTGGAGATGGGCTTCATTCGTCCAAGCAAGAGTCCCTTCGCTTCAGCAGTTGTTCTTGTGAAGAAGAAGGATGGTACCATCCGCATGTGTGTAGACTATCGTGCTTTGAATCAAAGCACCATCAAAAATCGATACCCCATTCCGAGGATAGATGAGCTCATTGATGAGCTACATGGAGCCAAGTTCTTTTCAAAGATCGATTTGAGATCAGGCTACTACTAGATTCGGATGAGAGGATCTGATGTTGAGAAGACAGCATTTAGGTGCCACTATGGCCACTTCGAGTTTCTAGTCATGCCATTTGGGTTGACTAATGCTCCTGCTACCTTCCAGTCTTGTATGAACAGAGTCTTTCAGAAGCAGTTGAGGAGGTTTGTATTGATATTTTTTGATGACATTCTAATCTTCAGCAAGACATGGGAAGAACATCTCAAGCACTTGTAGGAAGTGCTTAGAATCCTAGAATCAGAGAGTTTGTTTGCCAAAGAATCCAAATGTGAATTTGGAATGAAGGAGCTACTTTACCTTGGTCATATAATCAGTGCTGAAGGAGTTAAGGTCGATCCTGAAAAGATCAAAGCAATGGTTGATTGGCCACCTCCTGAGAATTTGACTCATTTGAAAGGATTCTTGGGTCTTTGTGGATTTTACAGAAGATTTGTAAAGGGCTACTTGCAGAATGCTGCCCCTCTTACTGACCTCACGAAAAAGGGGGCTTTTTGTTGGTCAGAAAAGGCCCAAACTACTTTTGATAAGTTTAAGAGGATCATGAGCTCTTGTTTGGTTTTAGCTATCCCAGACTTCTCCAAGCCCTTCGAGCTACAGTGTGATGCATCTGGTGAAGGAGTTGGGGCTGTTTTGATGCAAGACAAACATCCCATTGTGTTTGAGAGCAAAAAATTAAGAGGTGTTGAAAGGACCTACTCCATCTACAACAAAGAAATGCTTGCCATTATGCATGCATTAGCTAAGTTCAGACAGTATTTGGTGGGGAGCAAGTTTGTGGTCAAGACTGATCACAATAGTCTCAAGCACTTCATGCATCAGAAAGATTTGAACGAGAGGCAACAAAAGTGGGTGAGTAAACTTCAAGCTTACGATTTTAACATTGAATATGTCAAAGGTAAAAACAATATTGTGGCCGATGCTTTATCTAGGAGACCTCATTTGAGCTCATTATGTGAGCTTACTGCTGATTGGAAGAACATGTTGTTTGCTGATTATGCCAAAAATCAGTTTGCAACCAGCATCATTGAGGGTACTTTTCATGACGAAAGGTACAAGGTGGTTGAAGGGCTGATACACTACAAGGGTAGAATCTTTTTGGTGGCTGATTCTAAGCTCAAAATGAAGATTCTGTTGACATTTCATGACATTCCACTTGCTGGTCATCAAGGGTTCTTCAAGACATATAGGCAGATTCGGGAAAGGTTTTCTTGGAAAGGGCTGAAAGGGGAAGTTCAACACTACATTCAGGAGTGTCCCACTTGTGAAATGAACAAGAATGAGCATACTTTACCAGCTGGTCTGCTGCAACCTCTCCCTATTCCCAATCAAAAATGGGAAAGCATTTCGATGGACTTCATCATGGGGTTAAACAAGGTCCAAGGAAAAGACTGTATCTATGTTGTAGTGGACAGACTAACAAAATTTGCTCACTTCTTCACCATTACCAGCTCTTTTTCAGCAGCCCAAGTTGCAGATCTGTTTTTTCATGAGGTGTTTAGGTTACATGGGTTGCCAAAAAACATTGTGAGTGATAGGGACAGCAAGTTCCTAAGAATTTTTTGGCAAGAGATCTTTAGAATGAGTGGTACAGTGCTTACTCCAAGCACTAGTTATCACCCCCAAACCGATGGACAAACTGAGATAGTGAACAACTGGTTGGAAGGCTATTTGAGAAACTATGTTTCGGAGCAGCAAAGAGCATGGGTGAAATGGCTTCACATAGGCGAGTATTGTTATAATTTTTTTTTTCACATGTCAATAAGGATGTCACCTTTCTTGGCTCTTTACGGTTATGAGGCTCCTAACTTTGCTGATTTGGTGTTTGGTGATAGCAAAGCCCCTCAAGCCAAGGAATTGTTGCAGCAGAGTCAAGATATCTTGAAATCATTGAAGAACAATCTTTAGATTGCACAGAATCAGCAAAAGATGTATGCTGATCATAGGCGTGTTGAGCGCTCTTTTGAGGTTGGAGATATGGTTTATCTTCGACTACAGCCTTACAGACAGTCTACTCTCAAGAAGAGTGGAGTTGAGAAGCTCAAACCTCGTTTCTATGGGCCGTTCAAGGTTATTAGAAAGGTGGGAGCAGTAGCTTATGAGTTGGAGCTACCTTTGAATAGCAGAGTACACAATGTCTTCCACGTGTCTCGCCTCAAGAAGGCACTTGGACACAATGTTGTTGCTTCATCACAGTTGCCACCTTTGGATGAAGAAGGATAGTTAGTTTTGATTCCAGAGGAGATTCTTGATTCCAGAGAGTGTTCTTTGAGAAAAAGAACAATCAGAGAATACTTGGTGAAGTGGAAGAACTTGCCTATGGAGGATGCGACTTGGGATAATGATGAGATTCTGCAGCATCCAGGTTTGCGATTGCTTGAGGACAAGCAATCTTGGGGAGGGCGGACTGTAATGTCCCCTTCTCGAGCATGATCTTTCCAATTGACCGTTGGCCTATTCCGGAGACCCGTAGGCTACTCAGAAGGTGAAACTAGGGTTTCATGTTTTGGAGGTTGCTATTGCTCGTGGATGGTTGATTGAATGGCGGATTCTTTCTGGGTTTTCAGAGAGCTTCGCAGTGGTGTGTTTTTCTTGGCATTCCGAGCACCTTCAAGAATTTACTATTTTTAGTAAATTATATTTCTGGCAGTGGTCCTATCGTTCTCGGCACAGTTGGCTTTCCTCTTCAATCGACTCAATTGGTTTGTTCGATTTTGGCCTTGGGATGCATTTTTGGAGAGATAAGTTCATTTCTTTTTAAAAAGTTATATTTTAATGTTATAATACCCCCTTGGCCTAGTCTCATAACTTAATGTTGTATTAAAAAGGTGGTCTTTAAGGGGTGGCGCCTCATTGAGGTAATTTTATATTTATTAAGGTCAAAATTGAAGTTTTAAGTTGGACGCCTATCTTGAAGAGATGAATTTCATTAAAGTAAAAAATGAAGCCTTGAAGAAAGTGACGCCTTTTCTTGGAGGGAAAAGAATTAGGGTTTTTGGAAGCTTCTGGAGGGGGCTTCACAAATTATAAAAGGACGTCTTGGGTCTTCATTTGATCATCTGATTTCTTGAGTAATGTTATGCTGCCGAAATGGTGCTAGACTCCTTCGAGGAATGAATGCCTCCTAGCCTTGGCTCGACTTCGTGCTTGAGAGATAGCACCTAGTGGAGAGGTTTGCTTGGTATTGAGTGGTTTTTGTAGTGAGTTTGCATTGTAGCTTGAGTTTTCTTTGTAATTTTGTTTCATGCTTATTAGTGAAGTTTTGGAGTTGTCATTTCACTGTAGCTGATTGATGTTTTTACTCATAAGTCAAAAAATACAAAAAGAATCATTCTGGGTATTGTCTCTTTGTGTCTCTTTGGCAAGGGCACCCCTGTTTACCAAGTTGCAGATTTTTTAATGAAGAATTGAATTTTATCTAAAGGAATCGCCCTTCCTTGAGGGCCGTACCATCTGGAGGTGTCTTGAAATTCGTGTAGAAATTATCAGAGAGTTCTAGAGTCAGTTTATGGGTTCCATCTTGGGCGCCTTCTTCTTAGGATCATTATGCATCTTATCTCATGTGATTTGAATGAGAATTGAATGAGTTATGAGCAATTTGGTAGGGTTATATGTTGCTGGTTTTGCATATTAATCTGCTGGTCTGTCATATCAGATTTGAGAAATCTGCATTTTCTTCATGGATCGGTGTTAGGGAGTCATAAAAGGCTTTGTGAAGGACACCTTTGTTGTTGCAGCAATTTGAAGAGCTCTAATCCTTGATCTTGCAGGCATTCTATATCTCATTGTAAGCTGAACAGTAGTACTGTCAGCATTTCTCTTAATCTTACTTTACATTATGAAGTTGCATTTGTATTTCTTTATATCTCCGCCATATGGTCGCCTCATTTCCATTCTGGATTGGGTAGCACATACTTGGTGTTGAGTTTGCTTTCAGCACTTGTAGTGGTAGAGATCCTCTGACCATATGTTCGTCCATCTTGGACACATTCTTGGTTAGAGTTACCTTTCAGCATGCATTGAGATCCTCTGACCATATGTTCGTCCATCTTGGACACATTCTTGGTTAGAGTTACCTTCAGTTGCAGTTTGTTTAAGGTATTGATGATCCTCTTGCCTCTCTCTTGTTGAGATTGAGTGCGCATTCTTGGCAACGAATTATTTGTAACTGCTGGTTTGATTGAACTAACCCTAACGGGTTCTTGTTTGTTGAGTTGTTATATTGAAAAATTGGGAAAAATTTGTCCGGTTCTTTTCAAACCAGCACATCCACTCTAGCACAAACTGTTCGGGCCAGCAAAGTAGGTGACCAGCTAGGGAAAATCCAAACCTTTCTTAAAAAATCTGCTCTTTGACATAAGGTGGCGCCCAAGGATGAGGAATCATATACATCAATACCCACAAAACGTTATGCCCTCCTCCAATCAGCACAAGCAAAAACGTGGGATTGGCCTAGGTGAGAATGGTACAGCCAGCAAGCATAGAACTCTTGAGAAGCACTACAAAAACACTCCAAACCTTTGCAATAATAGTTATCATACCAAAACATAGCTAGAAATCATCATAAGTAACCAAAAACTGAAAACAAACCATCACTGATAAGCTCCAATGGTGATTACTAAATGCAACCACACCCAACCAGCTAGGGATTATCTTCCAAATCCGAAACTTGCAACATTGAGAGGGTTTTCGTCCTCTGAAGATTTAGGAAAGAACAGTCAGGTTCCAATCCGACAACATAACATTATCATTTTCAACATATCCCAAAATGAGAGCTTAAGTGCGTTTAAATAGAAAATGAGAGAGAGATTAGGGCAACAATTTTAAATCTCGTTTTCCCTCCAAATGGGACGCCCAACTCCCAAGAAAGATATTTTAATTTAGTTTTATTATCTTTTAATCCTCATCTTGGACGTCCAACATAAGTCATAAGGGTTGCTTTTTTAACACAACTTTAAGTCACCATTTCGTAGGCGTGAGGGTCCAAGGAGGGTCACTTTTAACTTTATAACATAAGTTATAATATTGCCTTTTTTGAACTCCAAAGATGGAAGAATATACTGCCAAAAATATCAGGACTCACCAACTAAATTGCAAACCCTACCAAAACTGGAAACCCTGCACTGAACTACTGCCAAGACCAACTACCCAAAATAGCACTTACTAAAAATAGCAAATTGCTAAAAATAGTGTGTCCAAACTTCGTATAAGCCCAAATTGAGAAGCACTAAAATTTACTAAAAAAAGTTAAGTTCTAAAAATAGGCATTGCTAAAAATAGCAATTGCTACCCACCAAGGATCTCAGAAAACCCAGAAAAAACCAAAAAACACTTTGGTAAACCTCTGCAAATACTCCTTGAAAGTGCTGGCAAGAATCCCCAAGAATCTTGGAATCCCCTAAAATGCCTCTGAATAGCCTACGAGACTCCAGAAATAGGCTAACGATCACCAATAGGCTTAGGACTGACAAGGGGACATTAAAAAATTTCCCTTTATTTGACTTCTTTCCAAAAATTAACACCATAACAATCAAAAGTTGCACCCTTAGGACTATCAAATAGTTGTAACTTTGTAACATCTCCAAACAATTAATCTAGGATAACCAAAATCTATTTAAGGCTATGAGTATCAATATATCATCATCTGTTTTCCAAAATTATCATACTCTAGCTTAGTGTTCTTTAACTGAGAGATGTATCTAATTGCATCTTCACCTTGCTTAAGAGTGTTTTTGAACAACTTGATCAAAAGACAAACCTTTCAAGTTTCAACATCTTCCATGCTTTCCATAGGTATTCAAATTGTCTTCTATGATGATGTACAGCACCAAATCCAAGATTTGCAAATGTCATAAAGAAAAAATTGTTCCCTTGGAGGCAATTTGAATCAGGGTTGAATTAGTATTTAAATGTGAAACTTCATGTAATGTCCCCTTCTCAAGCATGATCAATTTGTGGACAATTAACCTATTTTTTGAGTTTTCCTATAGATTAATTGGTGAGCAAGGGAGAACTCCAAAGTTCTTGAAGAGCATAGGAGTAATCTAATAGAAGTGTTGCTTATGGAAGTAAGTTCAATTGGTCTTGGTGATCCCGATGATGCTTTCAAAATGCAATTTCAACCTTTTTGGAGCTCTCCAAACTTCTTGGAGAAGGATGCTATTTTTAGATATTCACCAAGTTGCTTCAGTTCTTTGTCCTAAATCTTCAGTGACATATCGGTATGGTCAAATTTTCATATTTGTATCATTTTGATACTTTCCGCAACTTAGATGATTTATTAAATTATTAAACAATTATTACTTAAGTTGTCTTAAGGAGGAATTATTAAAAAGGCAACTAAGTGTAATTATTTATTAGAAATGTGTTTAAATTTGTGCCACCAAGGGGATGCCTAGGCACAAGGGGGTCTTTTTATACATGATGAATTATTATTTATTTTGAAAAGGGTTTGTGAAGCAAAAAGGTAATTATTATTATTATTTTCCCACCAAAATGTTATAAAAAAGGGATTGAGAGCTCAATTGAGGGGTTAGCCATGTTATGATATTGCATTTTCTACAGAGAGAACCAGTGTTCATCTTCAGTTTTCTTGAGGAAAAAAACCCTCTCGAAAATACTAGTTTTGAGGACAAAACCCCCCCTAGCTGGTTAGAGTGATTTCATCCAGGAATCACCAATGTGCCTACAAGTGAAGTTTCCGATTTGATTATTGATCAGTTTGATGTATTTTGATTGTCTACTATTTTTGGTCCTATTTGTGAAGAGTTTTTGATGAGGTGTTTGAAGGGCAATTGAGAGGATTTTCTGTTGGCCATACCTCTCCTACTGTAGACCGTACACTTCTATGTTGGTCGTACTTTACTACTCAAGTTGTACCAACTGAAGATGCAGAAAATAAAGGCGAAGTTTCCATTGTTTCCTGTAGTTTTCTATTGTTAGAAGCTATAATTTGCTAATCGTTTAGTTTTAGGAAGGTTATAAGGAGGTCATACCAGCTGCAAGCAGGCCATACCTATCAAGGGAGGGCGTGTGAGTTTCCAGCTTGGCGCATTGCCTTTCTTGGGTGTTTTTTAGGTGGTTTGGTGGCAGCTTGCCTCTTGGAGATTAGTCCAAACCACCTTTAGGGGGGACTTATGTGATTAGCTGACATTTTTAATGACTTTGACTCTGCTGCCCTATTTCATTAGCAGCAAATAAATCATTCTCGGACCTGCATTCCTTTGAAAGGTGTAATCCAGTTTGTTATGAAGTGATTCTAGAAGTTTTGGTGTGATTAGATGGCTTTTGGAGTGTGATCTAGTTGGTGCTTCAGTTGGTTGTGTTATTATGTTATTGTGTAGTGTTTCTTGAGTGTTTTCTAGCAGTGTTTCAGTTCTGTTTTGACAGTAAGACAGCAGCAATAGAGTGCTATCAGAGCAGCACCAGCATTCCACATCATTCTTATAGGGTATTCTACTGTTTTTGATAATTGGGAAAAAAAAGGTTTTGGATGGACCCGAAACCATATACAACAGGTTTTGAATGGACCCGAAACCATCAGGTTTTTAAGGGACCCGAAACCCAAACAAGGATGTCCAAGCTGCCTAAAGAGAAGTCAAAAAAGCCCCACAGCAGAAAGAAGACAAACCAGCAGCCAAAACCAACTGCCCAGCACAAAACCAAGATATTACTTGATCTTGACCTCATTGGTTTTGACAGGACCAACAACCAAGGTATTCTACTGTTGTTTCATAGTTAAGCTGATTTATTCATGTCATTTGGTGCTCTTGGGGGTTGTTGCGGTAGACACATAATGATCTTGTAATGCATTGATATATTGCAATACCCTGGATGGTAGTACCACCAGTGGATTCATCCTTGCACTTATTGTATTTGTTCATCCCACTAAATGAGTGGAAAAGTTGTATTGTCTCAGCCCACTGAATAAGTGGAAGTACTATATTTGCTCACCCCATTGAATAAGTGGAAGTTATGTATTTGCTCACTCCATTGAATAAGTGGAAATTCATATGCTTATTGTAATTGCACTCTACTAAATAAGTGAGAAGTGTTTGTGCTTACTGTATTTGCACTCCACTGAATAAATGTGGAAGTTTTTTCATTTTGGTTATAGCATAGCACACTCCATTGAAGAAGTAAAATTTGGTCAGCACTGCCACCTAGTGTGTTTCTTTCAAAGTTGTTGCATTTTAGATAGTTGGTGTGGTCCTAAACACCATAAGCTCTCACCTTGACCAACTTGGGAATTGGGTAATCAGAAAGTGATTCAAACATTGCATTGTAGTTTATTTCAGCTGAAAAGTTCAAAAAAAATATAGGGTGGTTATTACACTTCATCTCTTTGTGAGTTTCAAACATTGTTAAATTAACTTCAAATCACCTCAAGAAAATAGTAAAACCAATGTCAAAACTAAAAGAATACATCTGCAAATATTGGAAATTTTTGTGCACCCTTAAATGACTATTGTCAATTAAAAGCCTTTTGATTTCACCTATAATTCAAAAAAATTACAATTCTTCTAGAGGTTATTTGATCTTCTTAAAGATATTCAATATGCCTGGAAAATAATTGAAACTAATTATATGAATCAAGAAAATTCAAAAACAAAAAAGAAAAAAACCGTTCATCTTCTTTGACCTCAAATTTTAGACATCAATCTATTTGTAGGATCTAATGGAACTTTCTTTGGTTTTTTTTCATTGTTTTTTGGAGATCTATTACAAGGGGCACCCACAGTAATGTCATAAGAAAGAAACATACAATAAATCAAGCTACAAGCCAATGTGGACATCCTACACTAAGGCATAACAAGCAAAGCACAAGTAACACAACCCACCCTAACAAGCACCAAACAACAAAGACAAACAACACAAAAAGAAACAAAACTAGGCTAAACAACATCCCTTTTCTTGTGGGAGTAGAGAACCATCTTTGAATTACACTTTCTAGATGGAGACAACTTGTTAGGAATAGCAATCAAATCAACTTATTCATCCTCATCAACATTCAAATAGGACTGATTAGGGGAAAAAGCTACCTCCATAGAAATTTGTTGCAACATATAATCTTCAAAAGTCATAACCAACGTAGATATTCTACAAGACAAGGGACACGCATCATCCATAGAAGGGAACTAATGGCAAGCCAAAGAAGGAATGCACCACATCAGCAAAGAATGGAGAGCCAAAGTGCATTGGAGATGATTGCTTGATTGTAGGAACATATAAAGGAGCATTTTTAATAGTAACAAGGCAAGATGGAGAAAAAATAGGAACAGATGCATCATCAATGAACACCTTGAAAGCCTTTTTTGAAGCCCTAGAGACACTCAAATAAGCAAAAAGAGCATCCTTCAAACAACTGTCTACCTTATGACCAACCCCAAAGAATTGCCAATATTGAAAAGCTAATTTTTCATAATCAATGTATTGTTTCTAGATGAGAACCTTGACTTGTAGCCATATTTCAACAAGAAATCCTTTAGAGATATCAATTTCAACCTAAGTCTGTACATATGTGGAATATGTAAGAGAATCTATCTCTAAAGCAAGAGCCAAGAAGGTTCCCACGGCATTGCCAATTCCCTCCAAGAATCAACCCAGAATTACAACAAAAGATAAGGTAGCCTAACCCACACAAGCATTAAGAAGGATTCTATGAAAGGGTTGAAGGTAGGGTACCATGGTTTCATAATCAAAACAAACTTGCCCCAAAACCATAGGCCTTTATCCAAAATGTTCTATCTAACCACAATCGAATCACAAAGAAGAATAGAACACCCTTGTGCAGAGGGGAATATTTCAATCAAGCTTTGTTTAAAAGGCTTCCATGTAAGAGATCCACCAATTTAAGTTTGACAAACTAGCCAACAACTAGTAAACTTGCATATTAATCTTCTTTTACAACAATTTCCCCCTTCAAACAATACATCCTTACCAAGAATCACTACTAGAGGATGCTTGAAGCAACGTCGGATGCATGACTGTGTCAAGGGATGTGCCACAACTAAAGCATCCTCAACCAATGAAAACATCAAGCTCATGGCCATTGGAAAAGCAAAAAAACCTTCACCATTGAAATCTTAGGTGCAATAGCCAATGATCAATTGGTGATACCAACACTACATGGGACCCATCTTCTAGCCTACACTTACTAGTTGTGATAGAAACTGTCAAAAGAAAGTCACCCCTAAACATGGCGGCCATGCATCTTGCAACAACAAGGGATTTAGGGTTTCTTGAGGCATATGTAGTAGGCAACATGTTCCTTTTTGCATCTAATTATAATATCAATCCACCAACTTTATTTGGTTATTTTTAATCTCAACTCCGTTGTCAATTAGCACACATCTCTTCCAATGCAAATAAAAAGTGGTGATGGAGGTTTTTCCCTTGAGTGTGAGCCAACATTGATAACTTGTAGTTTCCTTGAAATAGCTATGGATTTGTGGAGTAAGATGTCAATGCTTGGCATTAGTACTAGAGGTTGGACTCTACTGGGTTCTTGGTAGTCTATGAACTACCTTGGCCCAGCATGTGTGCCCCTCTTAATTGTTGGGTGCTTGAACCCTATTGTGTTTGCCTCCAATCTCTACTCCCATTTGATCCACAATAATCTCCAAGGTCTATTGCCATTGCCCAAAGGGCTCTAAATCCATCATTAAAATGTCATTAAGCAATGAAATAAATAGCCCTCCCCATGACAATCTCATTGGTTCAAAAACAAATTGTATATCTGATAGGGCTAAGTGCCAACATCCTCTTTCTTGGCCTCAATATTCACCTAAACCTTGTACCTCTAAACAACCATGTAAATACCTAATAACCCACATTAATAAACAAATATCATTTATAGGATTTATAAATTATAGAAAAACACAGTAAATAAAAGAGCTAGGGAGCTCCACATTGAATGGTTGAAAGGCACAATACTTGTTGAAGGTTTTGCAAATGGGATACAAAGCCAAGCAAGACTAACCTTGAGATAAGCAAGATTGAGCTAGAGTAGTATTGGAATGGATGACATAACAAGAAGTTTTGATGCTTGACCCCTATAAGCATCACCTAAATGAAATGAATCTCAAGGGGACCATTCAAGGTCATGAAAAATGGTTTCTTGTGAACCAAAACTCATGAAAGATGGATCTTGAAGATTAACTCAAAATTAATGAATAGCTGATTCCAGATCTAGATAAATGATATTACATAATGGCATACCACAAAAAAACACTAATTACATAAAATGACAATGAATCAAACTTTTGGAACATGCCCTAGTGATATTTGTTTTTGATGGTTTTGCATGTCTAAGGGTAATCACAATTTTTTTCTTCATCTCTATGGCTTACTTACATTTTCAAATGGTATGTTTTTGAGAAAGAAAGAAATTATATTAATGTCCACAAATCACCAAAAGTAGGTCAATGGGACTGAAGAGTACACCAGCTCATGATAGAAAGTTCTAGAGGTTGACAACATAGCCCATACCTTTTTCTGGACACTAAATAATTTGTTAAAAGCATCTAGTCTAGTGTTTGATAATCCTTTAAAGCTTCTCTTCTTTTTATCATGTACCACTCTATCAAGCTGCAAGCTTATTGTATGCATGCACCTCTGGCATTCTGATACACATCTCCTGCCTTAATTGTCATAAGCAATTTGAACTGAATCATATGTCAACCCTTGGACAATTCATGAATTTGGGGTGAAGAGCCTATATCAACCCAGTTAATATGACTTGGAATCTAGAAGACTTTATAATCATTGGATTTCCTTAAGCAGTACCATGCCAACCATACAGAATAATATTTATGATCCTGTAATTAAGTAATTGTTGTTTGTTCCAGGCAAAGACTAGGGTAATATTTCTATCCTGACATATCTTCAGGAAAGTTAAATCTTCAGTCCTTCGTGCTATTTTGTGTGCAGCCTCTCACAAAGGCAAAGATCTTTGTGTGGCCATTTCATTGACCTGAAACTGACAGTCTATACACCAACACAGTCGACCCAGAAAGTGTTCCATATCCCAAGACATGCATCTCCACTGCACCCCCCCTCTCCCATCTCACCCTCCTAACACACATAGAATGGGACTAAGATGGAACATTTTTCAGAATTCAATAACATAGGTATATTTTCTTGATGTACAACTAATGTCACTAAAATTCTTCAACAATCGATTTAGAGCATTTCTGAACAGAAATACATTCGCTGAAAGCTCTAGAAACATGCTATGAAAAAGAAAACAGGTTACATACTGGAATCTACCTAGGGTCAAGAACACTTACTATTTTATTGCACGGTGGATACCCACGTATAGATTCCTGAAGGGTTGATGCAGATGCAAGTATCTTCCTTTTACTATCATCAACCAATTCAGCATACAAATGCTTTCCGGAACAAAAAATAGAAAGCCTTGGCTTCTCTGATGTTCCATTGTACTACAACCAACAAGAAAATTGTCAAGGTTGTAAGGAATGTAAAAATTGTACTGATTTGCCTCCAAAATCATAGCTCACATGTACTTGAATGCAACCAGGCTTCAAAAGATACTATCTGATCTTTACATGCTTGAAGACCAATCAACAAGAAATACATATCTGCATTAAGTTCAAAATGAAAATTAATGTGAATTCCAAGGATTATGGATCACATTGCAAAATGTTCAAAACTATTTTTATAATGATGAAAAGCCATCATGAGGAGGCTTCATTCAATTACAGATTCTGCAGGTGCTTAGTGGCAATCCAGTTGGTATTCATTATACTACATTTCCTTATTGTCCCTATGAATAAGACCTTAATACCTTGCACCTATTGGCTAGTACAGCTTGTCTTATAAGTTTCCCTGTTGTACATATTAGGTCACTTGTAGAATATTTTTCAACTTATAAAAATCTGTCTAACAAAAGGAAAGTATGCATACAAAACACAATAAGACAATGAAAAATCCCCAAGATTGCTAAGAAAGCTACTTCTCAAGGAAGAAAGCATTGGAGGCAGAGTCTTATAAATAGACTGGAACAATTAAAGTAACTGTAACTTTTCATTTTTCCATATCAGTCACCTCTAGTTCTCATCCAATCTTATCTGTAAATCATCCAAAACTATAATATATAGTTTACAATCTAATGCATGGGAAAAATCATAGTTCAAAAAAAATTGGGTAACTTAACTACTTGCAAGACATATGCATCAGACAAGTGACTCACACGATAACTCACTGCTGATGTATGGGCAAGCTCTTGCCTGTTCACTCACCCCATACTAGTCAAAACTGGTGAGCCCTCAGAAGAAACTCAGCAACCCATGCAAAGTTCTGTTCTGCAGTCAAAAACACTCAAATGTCCCTTTTTTTCTCACTTTTCTGGCATTTACTCTTTGTGCTTGTGTACTGTTGACTTTATTGTTTCATTTTTTTAAGTCGATTTAGACTTATTTGGAGTGATCATCAACCAATTCAATGTATTTATTGGCCAGATTAGAAAGGTATGTAACTACTTTTTTGTTTATCTGTTAAGTTTTTGCTCTTTTATTTTTTCATTTTTCTTTTGTCCAAAGCACCTCTAAGGTTTCAATATTACATTTTTTGTTTCTTCTTTTTCCCTTTTCTTTCTTTTAAAGCTAGGGTTTACAATTTTTATTGTTTTCTTTTAGCTAGAGTTTCCAGCTTTGTAGACAAAGATAGCATCTACAATTAACCATACTAGTGGCTACAATGAGGACCGTGCTCAATGGTATGGTACACCAGGTTCAAAGGCAGAGATGATGATGGACAATGATTATGGTTTGAAGATTAGAGGCATAAATTGCCTCAAATATCACCTTGCACAAACCCCTAGCCAAGATGTATTGCTACGTAATTCAATGGAACTGGAGATTATACAAGAGATGAAGATTATCCTTGCTTTATAGTAGAAAAGATGAGGACTGCTGAGGCAATTGTAGTTGTGACAAATTCTCACCCTAACTCAAAGACTAATGTAATGGGCTCTTGTCTTGGCACACAATTATGGAGTTCATTCAATAGAAATAGTTTTAGATGAGTGCAGTCAGTCATAGGGTTTCTTTGTTCCTTTAAATTCCTAGCGTGGAAACAGTAGAAGCATCATGAGGTCAAGATGGAAAGCACTATTTTTTTGTATTATAACATACCATTCCATGTTGTGAGGAGCCCATATTGGAAGTCACTGGTCAATTCATTGACCATTTCTGGAAAAGGTTCAAGACACCTTGTCCATATGATTTGAATGAGCCCTTATTGGAGGAAGCCATGAAGAACATTGAGTACTAGTACAAGATCAAAAGAGATTTTGGTGCAAAAAGGGCTGCGCTATTTTGTTTGATGGGCAGATTGATGTCAGATGCCAGGAAACATGCCTTGATCAACTTCCTAGTATCTTCAAGTGAACAATTGGATAGTTGTGATTGATGCCTTCCACAAAGATTAAAATGTTCAGACTCCATGCAATATGCTGGACAAGGTGATCATGGAAGTGGATATGGTGAATGCCATTCAACTTGTAACCAACAATGCATCAACACATGGAACAATGGGGAAACTTTTTGATGAGTTACCATGCCATTTTTTGGTGTCTTTATGCTTCCTATTGCATTATCTTATACTTGAGAATATAAGTAAATTTGGATAGGTGAAAATTGTGGCTGACTAGGCAAGAAACATTACCAAATACATCTACAACCACCCTTGGGTGTTTTAACAAATGAAAGAGTACACAAAGGGAAAGGATCTTGTGGAATCAAGAGCCACACAATTCACCACCAATTTCAGCACTTTGCAAAGCATTGTAACTTCAGTGATGTCTCTTAAGTAGATGTTTGTGAGCAATAGGAAGGTGGAGTCCCTATACTCCAAAAAGGCAGAAGGAAAAAATTGTGAAGACTGTTTTTGATGACATTGTTGCCTAGTGTAAAGTTGAGATCTTCAAGCAACTTTAAACTTATATTTATGAACTTACAAAATAGAGATCTCGAATTCAGTGGTAGAAGATAGAGATAACAAACAGTAACACTAACATCATGTTGTACTCATGACTTTTTTTGTATAGAATCATTTTTCAAGTCACAACCTTGTTATTCCTTGTCGAGTTTGATTTGAAGCTTGGATGTGAAAGAGTCAAAATACTAAGGTGTGAAAATGGGATGTCCAATGTTTTGGAGCTCACCACAAGTAGGGATGGACATTTTTTGAGTTAAATGGCCAGGTGATTGAGAGGAGCAATCCATAATGCATTTTTCCCAAAACGCGAAAAACATATAAAACTGTCCACTTAGATGTGGGAAGTGTGCCTACATACAGCAAGTTCAAATTTGTCAAATGTTTAAGTGGATCCTCCAATACTCCAATGCACCCCACGACAAACTTGTCAAAGGTTTTGAAGGGCCCAAAATACTAAAGAGAGTGTACTCAGCTGTAGGTGGTCAGTTTCTCAATAAAGGCAAAAGCCAAGAGGTGTCATTCCATGAGGAGCATGCCTTGATATCATCTATCACATATGGCAAAAAGGCTCAAATGCTGAAGGAACTTTGGCATTCCAAACGCTCATTCTTTTGATTGGCATTCAGCAGATGCAAAAAGTTTCAGTTTGCTAAGGCACCATGAGGGGAAATTTGTCAAGCAACTTTATTGTGGGAATTTCAGCAGTATTTCATTCTCAATTATCTACAGCCATTGCATACATTTTTTGGCAGTTTTCCAGCACGAACAAAGGGTGATTTTTAAGGTTGTAAATGGCCAAGTGACCAGAATGAGTATGCCCAAATCAAGGGAAGCCAAAAAGTTTGAAATGTCAAGAAACTGGCTGCAATGGCCTAGTGTCCACCATAATGGTGATTGCCCACGTTCTCAAAATATCAAAAGAAAAAAAAAGTGTCCATAATGCCCTTGGTGTGCACCACAAGGCAAAGTGGAAAAAACTCTAAAATAGGAAGGGGACAAAACAGGTTTATGGCACATGCCTATGACTATTTTTGCAGTTTCAAAGACAAAAGAGTGGTTTTTAATCCTCCGTTGGTTATAAACCAAGTTATTAAAGTCATTATATGTGTGAGTTTAAGACTTTAATCCAATTCAATCTTTGTGTTGTACTCATGCTTTTTAGTCTATGCATTTAGCTAGAAAGTGTAAGCATTTGTAAGCTGTTATAAGTTTTTTGCTTTGAAGAGAAAAGACAAAAATTTCTCATATTTCACAGAAGTATTGATCAGCCTTGTACCCACAACCGACAACAAAAAGATGGGTGTTTGTTTTACTTTTGTTTGTATTGAATACTAGAAAAAAAAATGTGTCTAGAATTTTAGGGTTTATTTTGTTACAAAGGAGATTCCCTTTCCAATTTAAAGAAAGGTATATCCTTACATGTCGTTCCATTTTTTATCATCCCGAAAGGGACAAATGAAAATGCTAACACATCAAAACCACAATCTGGTCAAAGCAGAAATAACATCAAATGCTAGATTCCACGGACGGAATGGAATGCAAAAGAGAGTTTAATCTCTTGCTGAAAACACGGAAACAGCCACAAATTATTGATGTGAGTGTGATAAATCAGAGGTTATAGCAAATGTCATGGACCAAATGTACCCAAGGCATATATTAAAATCTGGGTAATCCGAAATTTCAATACATACAAAAAATTTCAGCTATGGGGAGAGATGATCATTAGGCTCTAATACCAACTGATTAATTCTATTTCTGAATGTCTATTTACAAAAAAGAATGTTGTATATATAAGCTAAAAACATTACAATGAGATCTTTTTTGTGCATCTATTTCTCTCCTATTGGTGTTGGTTTGACTTTTCCTGTAGCCCTCTCCTGGAAAAGAGAATGTTTCAGCTTCTTGTAAAAGAGGATCATTGGAAAAGGCCTTCAAGAATGAAGTGAGGGAGATTGCAAATGAGAGCATTGCTTGTTACATTTATGTCAATGGGTTTCCTTTCAACCTCATCAGATCACCATATTAACGGGATACGGTGACAAGGCTTTCCAGTGCACCTTCTAATTATGTTAGTCCTAGGTATGAAAAGGTGCGAACCACCTTATTAGCGAAGGAGAAAACTTTAGTAGAGGCATCATTGAGAGCAATCAAGGATACATGGCCTGAAATAGGTTTGTCCATTTTTTATGGATGGAAAGATTGCAAAAATAGACCATTGATCAATGTCATAGCAGTGCCTCCTAAATGGGCAATGTTTTTGAAGGCAATGGATTGTGAAAGGCAGGTGAAAGATGCAACTTTCATTGCCAATATCCTCATAGAATCCATTGAAATGGTGGGCCCTAAAAAAATGTTGTCCAAGTCATAACAAACAATGCAAAAAATTGTAGGGCAATTGGTTCTATAGTGGAGGGTACATATGTTCACATTTTTTGGACACCATGTGCGGTCCACTCATTCAATTTGATATTCCAATAGATTAGCACAGAAATTGAGTAGGTCAAATAAATCTGCATGGAGGCCAAGGAGATTCAAATGCTTGGGACAAATCATCATATGTTGCAAGGCATCTTTAGGACCTTCTCCAACTTGGAGTTCTTGAAGGTAATTTAAATTTTAGTTTTTAATATATTTTTTTGTTCTTCTAACTTCTATTTTTGATTGTCGATATGTAACATGTCATCTACCTTTAAATATTTTAATTTGTATTTTTTTACACCATGTTAGGTTGCCAAAACTCGATTTACATCACACAGAATCATCTTAAGGTGACTTGCGAAGATGTGAGTTGCATTGAGTGCTCTGGTCATCAATTGTCTTTGGAGTGTATGGAGGCAATCAAGAACAAAGAGATCCCAAAAGGTCAAAGCATTGATCCTAGATGATGAATTGTGGGCTCCTCTGGAATATTTTTTTGAGTTTCACCAAGCCTGTCACCAACATTAGGAATGTTGATACAAATTGCCAATGTTTGGGTGAAATTTATGATGTTATGGACTCTATGGTCGAAAAAATAAGAACCGTAATAGAAGCCAAGGAGCATGACTTGGCAGAGAATATTTTTCAAAAGCGTACAAAAAATCATCGTTGGTCGTTGGAACAAGATAAGCACATCTTACATTTCCTAGCATTTTCTTTGTCCCTATAAAGAGCCTTGCAAATTTTGCTCTAAATTTTCTGTATTGACCCCTTTGGAATTTGACAAACACCTAATGTGCGAGCTGATTATATGCTGTTATAACTTTCTGGTTGTTTGTTTGATTTGAAGGGAGCTCGTTTTGAATGTTCAGATCAGAGAAACCACATGGGATAATGTGCATGCACACAATTAAACAATGCTGATGGCATATAAGCAAACAACACTCTTACAATACAGCAGTTTTAGTAACAGCATTTAAATCATAACAGCAAATTAGAATGCCTCTTTTCTGTGTTTACAGTGTCTGAGAATTACATACAGCCAACTCAGATTTCACTCTCAGCATTTTTTGTATTAATGATATGACAGTACATGCTCAGAAATTCATTTTCAGTTTGCCTAAAGATTTCAGCAAGTAGTAGGCACATAAAATGACAATAATTGTGTACTCAACGATATAGAATGCAAACTATTTCATGCACAAGTATATTCAGAAGTTTTCTGAGAAAAGGGCATGCAATGGTCTGATCATAACAGCAGCAAACTTGAAGTGTCTTCTGAGCAATGGTTCCTTCACACCAAAGCAGCAAACCTTCATCCGACTCTCTTCAAGGCAGAGATACTCTCCAAGAACCCAACCAAATGCCAACATCAAGTAGGGAAACCACGTCCTTCTCACAGCAGTCACAAAGGTCTAAATGCAAGGTGTCACATTCAAATGACTCCACACCCTTAAGTCAACATAGAGGCTGTAACATGAAAGCGTCCCATTCTAGAGCTCTTGTCTCTCAAAGACACAGCCATATCCTCCACTTTGCAGTCTTCACTCTTGTATCATGGCGTTTCAACTTGGATGATCATTTGCTGAGGCGTCTAAAAGTTTGAGAGACCCACAACCTCCCTTGAAGTTATTTCACACAAAATACCTTGAAACGATTTACTTGCCCAGCTGAATATGCTCAACGCGTCCCTGGAAATGTTATTTCAAAC
Organism: Sequoia sempervirens; assembly: GCA_007258455.2. Taxonomy (NCBI): domain Eukaryota; kingdom Viridiplantae; phylum Streptophyta; class Pinopsida; order Cupressales; family Cupressaceae; genus Sequoia; species Sequoia sempervirens. Next base: position 4,502,593 of record VDFB02086081.1, read on the forward strand.
AGCAAATATATTCCAACTCAAAACTTGCACCGACTCTAGGTAGGGATGATATCTCACATACGAATCTGGACTATAAGGGTCCTCAAACCCTAAACCATGGAGTTCGACCAGTTCTTCCCGTGAAAAGTATTCAATACCAAAAAAGTGTTGAATGATCTCTTTCTCCTTCCTTTTGTATTTTTCCATTCAAAACATAAAGTGACATTTTATAAAGTCACTTTCAAAATATTTCATTTCTTTTTATTTTTTCACTCTCAAACATAAGTGACTTTTTGTAAAGTAATATTTTAAATATTGCATAAGTCACTTAAAGGGCATTTCCACAAAGTCACTTAATAGAGTGATTTAATTAATTACTCATATCACCTTTTAAGATTAATTTGAACCTTAGGCAAATATTAGTAATTAAATAAATGATTCCCTCAAATTCAACATTAGCCTCGGGAACCTCATTTAGATATTTTGGAACAATGAAGGCGGGGGGAAGCAACTGTTTGGGACCATCAGCTGCGGTGGAAGGCCTGTGCGAAGGTTCATGCTCCTTTGGATTGTTGTGCGAGAGTCATCTATTTCGGAGTCGAGAAGGGAAAGCGGCGGAGCTGGTGGGTGCAATGTTGAGAGAGCCTCGAAAGAGGTTGGAGGTTTTTTTGAGGCGGGAGATTCAGCAGTTGGCAGGGTCTTCGGTTGCCCTATGCCAGGTTTTGGCTTCTCCCTTGGCGTTACTGCTTTCGATACTGTTGTGGTTAACGTTGAGTGTTGGACGGCTAGTTTGTGGCCCTTTGTGTTTTCTAGTGCGGTGCGTTTGCCCCTTCCACTTTGTTGTTCCCTGTAGGGAGTGTGAGGTTGCTGGGGTGTCCTTGGAGTTTCTGGGTTGAAGAAAAGGCGTATTTCTGGTTCTACTCAGTGTAGTAAGATGGCTTGGGGACTTTATTTGTTGGCCTTTTCTCTTCTCACTTCCTTTGGGTTGTTCGTTGCGCCTGTGTGTTCTCTATTTGGGGGCTATCTTTTGGGGGTTTTGCCGGCACAGAAAGTCTATGGCCCTTTTTGTTTTCTGGTGTGGTGCATTTTTCCCTTCCGCTTTGTTATTCCCTATAGGGAGTGTGTGGTTGCTCGGGTGTCCTTGGGGTTTCTAGGTTGAAGAAGAGGCTTATTTCTGGTTCTGCTCAGTGTAGTAGGATGGCTTGGGGGCTTTATTTGTTGGCCTTTTCTTCTTCTCACTTCTCTGGGTTGTTCGTTGCGTCTGTGTGTTCTCTATTTGGGGGCTATCTTTTGGGGGTTTTGTCGGCAGGGTTGTGGTTTCCAAATGGCAGATGGACTTTAATGCCTATTATCTTGGTTTGGAGCCTATTTTGGGTGGTTGGCCCATAAGATGGAGCGGTTGTGCTACTCAAATGAGGTTGTTTTCTTCCCTGTGCTCTGTTGGTTTTGGTGTGGGCCTACACTGGTGTTATCAAGGGTTTTTCTTGTTGAGAGCAGGTGTCTTTCTTCATCCTTTGTTCAAGGTTTTTCCCTCGTGTGCCTTGTTGGTCTTTGATGGTGTTAGGGCGTTGGTGCTTTGGCTGGACCCTTATGTGGGTATGGATTTGGTGCTATATCAGCATTGTTCTGTGCTGAAGGTGTTGAGGGCTGGGTGGTTTTCAGAGATAATTTTGAAGACCCAGATGTTGTTGTTTCTTGCTAAGGTCCTCCTTCTCACTGCAGTCTCTTCCTTCTCTCTGAATACTAGGTCTTCTTTTGAGGTGAAGGCCTCTCCTTTGGAGGTGGAGTCCTCTCCCTCTTGGGTTGAGGTGTATTCTGCAAATGAATGTTGGTGTGCTAGGGTGTTGTGGCTGTGGTGGGTTGGACGAGCTTGGTCTTGTCTCCTATAGAGGTGGAGTGAGCAATTGGTTTTTATGGAACATGCTTGGAGCCTCGAGCTATTGTGGTGATCTCTCCTATAGAGGTGGAGAGGGTATGTTGTTGGGAAACATTTTGTCTACTTTTGGGGCTCTGCTTCTGCAGACCTTTAACGTAGTTGTTTCTGCCAATGGTATAGAGATAATTATCTTCTTAAGTGACTGGTATGCTATCGCCTGGTTGTTGCAGGCTTTTCTCTTGGGTTCAAGGTCCCTGCCAAAACTTGGTTGTATTGGGTTGTTGGTCCCGTCAAAACCAATGGGTTCAAGATCCATATAGTATCTTGGTTCTGTGTTGGACAGCTGATTTAGGCTGCTGGTTTGTCTTTGTTTCGCTGCTGGGCTTTATTGTATTCTCTTTAGGCAGCTTGTCCACCCTTCTTTGGGTTTCGGGTCCCTTCAAAACCTGATGGTTTCGGGTCCATTCAAAACCTGTTTCTCCTCTTATCAAAAACATTAGCCTCGGGAATTAAAAGGCTATGTGATCTCCTAAAGTGCTACCAAGAAGGGGACATTACAGTCCCCAAAGTATTATAGCAAAAAGATACTTTCCTTGCCAAGGAGGGTGGCACCATATAGAGATGAAGAGTTTAAGTTTACTACTAGCTACAAGACTACATTTAGAAGAATATTTCTAGATGTAGATATCCAAAGTGTTGGCTTGAGTGAGTTTGGCCACTTCATATCTTAGAGGAATCATGATGTTTGCACTCTTCGAGACAAGTACAAAAAACATGCTCATGAATGGTGGTACATACATGGCCAAGGCTCTATTTACTTGCAACCTCTCACAATAAAAATTCTCTCTCAATTATGCATCTTTTTATTTTTTAATTTTCTCATTTTTCATTCATTGCTATATATTATAATAATATAATTTTATAATTTATATTTTCTATTTATAAAATTAAATACTAAATGTTGTATGCAAATTCAATAGGTTGTGAGTTCTTCAACTAAGCAGAATTGGAGTGCATACTCCTTCATCCACTCAGTTAAGTGCAACTAATTGGGTGCAAAAAAAGGTGAGGATTTGGTCTTTCTGCAGTCCAACCTTCATCTCTTGTCACATAAGACACCTGAATACAATGAGGTAGTAACAGAATTGGGCTCAAAGTCTTGAGTACACTGACATAGGCACTACAATTGCATAGCTTGCCAAAGTCTCTATAGATGAGGTAACTTGGGCATGTGACACAATTAGTGGGAGTGCTACTCCAATTGATTGCAGTTCCAATGAAATTGAACCAAATGTTGACTTTGATGATTTTGGTAAAGAGAAATATGAAGACTATTAAATATTGATTGTAATTTTGATTGTGTATTGACATTTTGATTTGACAAATTGTAATGTCCCCATTTTAGCCATATGCTCTTCCATGTCTGATAGCCTATTTCCGGAAGCCCATAGGCCAGTCAAAAGCTAAAATTAGGGTTTCCACTTATGAGGAGGTTTTGAGGTCTTGCATGCGTAAGTTTCTAACGCATGTTTGGTGGAGCTTTCTGGGTTTTTGGAGAGCTTCGCAATGAGGTAACATGCACCACAGGATATTGATGTGCATTCTCGATTGCTTTTGGAGGCTTGCATGTTGGAGTTTTTCAATTTGGATTCTGGATTGCTTCTGGGTTTCCAAAGTGCTTCGCGGTTGTGTGACACGCAATTGAATTAGAGAACTTTCCCGGACTTACTATTTTTAGTAAATTGCGACGACTGCTCAAAATGTGGAGAAAATGAGTTTGGAACAACTTACTATTTTTAGCAGTATGCTATTTTTAGCAGTATGCTATTTTTAGTAAATACTATTTCTGGCAATGCTATTTTTAGCAACAGTTCAGCAGTTCAGTGCAGTGGCTATTTTTGGCAGGTCAGCTTGAGCAGTGGTCTCCAGCATTTGAGGTGATTATTTTGGAAAGTTTGATATTTGATGAAAATAATGTTGTAAGTGAAATATTTGGCTAAGGCAAGGAGGACGATTTTGGAGAGATAAGTGATTTTTATAATGTTTATTAATTAAACATTTTGGAGGCTTTATTTGGTGAATTATAATGTTTTAAGTGAAATGTTAACTTAGGAAAAATGGACGCTTAGTTTGGAGGAATATTTGCAAATTGTAAAGTATTTCACTTAAATATCTTGGACGCTTATGTTATGAAATATTTGCATTTTGATAAAGTATTATTCCTCATGTGCTTGGGATGCCTAAAGTCAAGGAGGAAAGGGTTGGAATTTAAATAAAATGCAAATTGCAAATTGAGGAGAAAAGTGAATCTCTTTTGGGTGCCGTAATTGGAGGGAAAAGGTGGATTTGAAAGTTGAGAAGAAAAGTTATAAATATCAAACTTGGCCTTCATTTGAAAGATCTATTGTTGATTATCATACTTTTATGTTCTGAAATGTTTTGAGTTTGCTTCGAGGAATGCATACCTTGTCATGTCCCGTTTTAGGCATACCTGTTTGTCGAGGAGTTAGCTATAATTTCGATCCTCGTAGGGCGAGGTGCAGAGGATCATCGGGGATTATCCAAAGTTTGATAGCTCAGCGGGTGTCGGGTTGGACCTTAGCGGAATCTTCAGAGAGCTTTTTTCAGAGAACTTTCTATTTTTAGAAAGTTAGGTCGGCGGAAGCTGCTATTTGTTTTGGGCACAGTGCGATTATTCATTTCAGATTCGACCCAGTTCAGTAGTTGATTGATTTGACGGAGAAATAAGGAGTAATTAATGAGTTATTAAATATTTAATAATTTGACTTTATAATAAAGTCACTTTATTGAAATATTAAAATATTTAATTATTTGGCTTAATTATAAAGTATTTAATCGTACTTTATAATATATTATTTAAAGGTGACTTAATGAGTATTTATATTCATTAAAAAGGGGACGCCAATGATTATTTATTTTTCCTAAGTCAAAAGTGCAAATTAAATCATTAATTTAAATGATTTATTAAAAAGAGAATAGGTCGAATTTTCTCAAGGAGCAATATATTCCTTTCACAGGCAAAATCGAACTATCATGTTATTATTCAATTTTGTCTTGATTTTGCTCTGAGCATTGGAGTTTGCAAACCCTAGGGTTTCTGGCAAACGATCGTTTCTGGAGAACGAAAACTCTTCAGGAATCAGGCAGACTGAGGCTGTGAAATATCAGTTGAAGCTGGCACTTGGTGATTTCATCCAGAGATCACAGTTTGGAATTGTTGAGATATTCATTCAGTTAGAAGCAGAGGAAATCATCTACCTTTTGAGGCGAATTCATTAGAGAGCATTTATTTGGGATCTGGCATTTACCTTGGAGGCCGTACCTTTTATTAATTGCAACAGGCCGTACTTTTCCTGTCCTTGTCAGGCCGTACTACCTCTTCTCCAGAGGAACGCCTATATTTATCATCTTCTGGTGTTTGTGACTTGGCCGCCTTAGGTTGCTGAGGAGTTGCATTGTTTTATTGTGAACTTGGAGAACTTCTTTATTTCTGGCCGTACCTTCTTGCTGTCAGGCCGTACAGTTCTGCACCAGCCAGCCGTATTGTTCACTTCCAGAAGAAATCAGCTTGGCTTCAGCATCTGACAGTTGTGTGTTTGGGCGCCTTGGATCACTGGAGATTATTGCATTGGGTTTTGAGCTGGAAGAATCCTCATCAATTCTGGCCGTACCATTCTTTATCAGCTACAGCCGCCATTAAAGAGAAACCAGGTTTTATTAATAAATTTGTATTTTCATCATTATATTGCTATTTGTCTTGTAAATGCTCTGGACATTGAAATAAATGGTACGCCTTGACATTCTGAGCATTTTTCATGTAATACAATGCACATGTGATTTTTATGAATTTATTTGCAATTATTATAGAAAATCGCAGCTTTATAATTTTGCCTGAAAACACAAAAAAATACAAAAATCACAAACTTGTACAAAAACCTCAGACATCAGTTAGGGTTTGGAAATCGAGAACCACCAGGGTTGACATACCTCCTAGTTCTTTCTCTTGGTTTCGTGTTTGAAAGATAGCACCTAGCTGAGTTTTCAGACTGCTTCTTATCCAAACTAGTAGAAGAGCATCAAGGTTGAAGTTTTTAGAGATTTGTCAGTTTTGCATTTGCTGGTTAGGGTTTTTTTGAAGCAGAAATCTACTCATAAGTCCTTGAACGATTTTTTGGTGGTTTTGGGTATTGGCCCTATGCTTTAGTTTACCTTGGGTGCCCCTCATTGTAAGTTTTCAGATTTTTTGGAGGTGTCTTGGATTTTATCTTGCAGGTCAACCATTTCTAAAGGTTGTACCTTCTTTGAGGCTGCATTGGGAAGCGTGCATGTAAATTAATCACTTCTGTTTGGAGGAGTTTCTTGGCTTGGTCTTGGTTTCCCAGCTCCTAGCTTTCATTTGCATTCAGTTTCACATCATTCGGAGGTGTTTTGACAAAGTTATGAGCATTTTGGTGATTCTAGGGCTTGCTGGTATGAATTTTCTGATTGCTGCAATTTTATATCAGACTTGATATTTAATCCCTTTTGCTATATTTCATAAGTCGGATAGCTTGTACTTGTTTGGAGTTCATTTCCTAACATTTTGGAGATCATTGGTTATCTATATCTCATTGTATTTGCAAATTGTTCAACATATTGTAACGCTGAATCAGTAGTACTGATCAGCTCTTTACTTTCTGCACTTTACATTTTGTATTCCCACTTTAGTGGAAGAGGCTGGCCTCGCCGACTTGTTTACTTTTGTTTAAGTTTTATCATTCCCACCATTGGTGGAAAAGACAGGCCTTGTCGTTTTCCATATTGTACTGGGGTTGGTTTGCCGTACTTCCTTATTGTCAATATTCATACTGTTGATCAACTGAGTCATCACCAATGCACTAATGATCCCCTTCGCCATACATTAGCACCTCACCCACCTCGGGTTTTGAGTGCACATTCTTGGTGTTGGATTACTTTCCAACATTGTAATCTTTCAATTTCTACTGACGATCCTCAACACCATATGCTCACACCTTGCCCAACGTTGGAATCCTGGTATACATTCTTGGCGTAGAGTTACTTTCCAGCAGTTGGTTTGGATTGAGCTAACCTTAACGGTTGCTTGTTGTATTGGGTTGTCCATTGAAAAATTAAAAAAATTGGTTGGGCTCATTACAGTGGTATCAGAGCTAAAGATCTTGCCATCTTGTGTGTTCAGCACTTCTGTGACAGAGATGTGACAGAGAATTCGAGTTCTACACCAACAGTTAGAATTGAGTTCAGTTTCAGCTTTCAGAAGTTTTGAAGATGTTGCATTTTCTGTTCAGAAACCGGAAGAAGTTAGATTCGACTATGGCATCTAAAGAAGGAAAAATTAGTGTTGCCACAAGGGATTTCATTGGATATGCCAAACAATACAAGAGGCAATGTGAACACGAGGTTTTCATACTCCGTGAAGAATATCAAAACATGACAGATGAGTTTAGGAACAACGTTTCATTTGACTCCTATTTGAATTGTGTGGCAATACTGAAACCTGGAAAGTTGGCTATGGTCAACTACATCAAGAAAATGATTAAAGAGGAAGCAGAACATGCCATGGTGGAAGGTTCAAGGAAGGAAGAAGAAGTGTATGTTTATGGATTGCAGCCCACAAATGAGCAAGTGGAAGAGTGTGTGGAAAAGCCCCAAAATATTCCCCTAGACTTGCATACGATAGCAAGTGATGAAGATTAGAACATAGCAGCAGTCTTGAATCCTAATTTGGATTCATCACATGAAAGTCTTGAAGCTAAGGGCTTCACAGAAGATGTTGGTAGAACTGTTGTGTGGGATGAGTTCGTTGAAGAAGAGCAAGATGAAGGAAATATTAGCGGTCTTGAAGACGAATCCAATGAATTCATGCATGGTCATGTTGAAGATTTGATGAAGCATTTTCCTCTTGTTGTTGTCCCAACTTCCCAAGAAGTTCTACATGAAGAAATCAGCGACATACTTTCTCATGATGATTCCATAGAAGATGATGAAGGTGAAGTTTTCAAAACAGCAAGCATTGAAGATTTTCACTTCATTTCGCTGGCGACGTTGTTGGTCTTGGGTTTGATCAACAAACTGAACCATTGGAAAGAAATGGATTTGAAGATATCAGCTTAAGAGATTCAGGAGCTAACTTATTCGCTGAGTCAACACTTCAAGTGGAGCATGATAAACATTTTCTTGTTGTCCATCTCAGTCAACCCATTAGCATTTGGGATCCGGGTGTGTTGCCATCAAGTTATGACAGAGAACCTGTGTGGGATAAGTTTCCCTTTGATCCTAATGAAGAACAAAAATCAGATTGCATTGCAAACTATGAGGTGTCCATTGGAGGGGAAGTTGTCTTTGAAGAAAATCGTTCAACAAAGCTCCATAATAATCTCTTTGAAATGGTTGCAGCCACTAAAGAAGAGTATGTTGCTACAGAAACTTTCTGAACAGCGGAAAATTATGATTCATTGATCAAGTTGGAGGCTGCCATAATGTTTGATCAAGGAGACAGTGATGAGGAAGAGGAGCTTGATGACCATATGGCTCTTAAAGATGGAAAGTTTAAGGAGGTTCTTAAATACAAATCAGATTTACCTATTCTTGAAGCTGGATGTAAGAAAAGGCTCGAAGGATTAGAAGAACCTGATCCACTTTATGATATTGAGCAATTTCAGTTAGTGGGTGGTGAAGAAAAGGAGTCTTGGAGCAGCTATGAGGGCAGCAAAGACAAGAAGCAAGGTTCTGATTTTCAGTTGCAGCCTATCAGCAGTTCACCATTTTCACATTCTTATGAGTGGGAAGGTCAATTCAAGGTGTCAATTGACAAGGAAGTGCAAGCTCTATCCCTATTTGATCACACACATAGCTTGGTTGAAGAGCTTTACTAGAAGGCTCAGCTTGAAGAGAGACATAGAGGAGTTAAGGATGAAGTTGCTCTTCCCAACTTGCAACTTATCAAAGACTCTTTAGAGACATTGAAGTCAGAGTATGTTTACTTGTTTGAAGATCAAAATCATATCATTGAAGTTGCAAAGAAGACCATTTGTGCCTTCCAAGAAAAGGAGAGTATGGTTGATGAGCTCACTCTGGAGCTCAAATCAACAAAGGATATGTTGAAAGAAACTCAGTTGGCTCTAATGGAGGTTGAAGACCAATTTGCTAACTACAAACTTTTCATGGAGCAAAAAGGTGCACAAAGAGCTGAAGAAATCAAGCAAGTGATTGGAGAGCTTCATAGCCTTCAGGAGGAGTTTGATCTAGAGAGTGTCTCAAGAAAATCAGAAGTTGCATGTGCAGATTTGGAACAGCAAGATGAAAGGAATGACTTTCAAATTTTTAACAATCCTCTCTTTGAATGGGGAGTTCAGGAAACTTATGATAATCCTCTTTTTGTAATGAAAGATGAAGCATCAATTGACAATAGCACAAAATGGGATCCTAATGAAGTTTCTCAACACAATATGGAATGTGATTTTCAGCTTATTGAAGATTTGCAACCCAAACATGAGGGAGATTCGCTCCTTGCAATTGGTAATCTTCCAAGAAGAACGTTTGATGAAGAGTGCTTAAGAGGGATTGAGGATGTAGTCTTCACTTGCGAAGATGGACCAGAACATGGTGTTTGCACTTTTGTCAATCCATTCCTTGGGTTGAGTGATGCTAGTCTATTTTGGGAGTTGAATTTGAAGTCATCTTATGGTTCATACTCCAGTGTTGCTGAAGCTTTCATGGATTGGTTTTAGAGGCTCATCAAAGGGAACACCAATTGCATGAGTATGCACTTGTTTTTGACCAGCACTTGGAAATGTGTTATATTTTCTTTCCGGAGTGTTGGAGATTATTTTCAGTTAGGTATCCATGCTTGGGATTCTCAACATGGGTTGATGGAGCTTATTGCTTGCGGAAAGAAGAATTTTTGGAGGAATAAGGATCAAATTTTCAGACTTTTTGGTGTTGTTCCCTTCTTTACCAACCACTTGATGATTTTGTTTGTTCATCAACAAATGGATTGAGGAGATATTTTGAGCAAAGGGTGGTTTTATGTGGGGTTGGATGCAGCAGAAACCCCTGTTTCCTCTAACTCTGAAATCTGACAATTTTGTTTAACTTTCTGAAGGTTTTGAGTTTTTTGACCGTTTCTAGAGTTTTAGGCATTAAATGCAATGGTACGATTTTTGCAAGGAATTGGAAATAAATTCACTAAAAATCAAATAGCTCTGGAAAGGAAATAATATCAATGCCAATATCCTTTATTCAACTTTTCTATGGATTACAATGATACCCAGATGAATACAACGAATTAAATGAAGAATTTTCAAAGTTTTAAAAACCTGGAGATTGCTGCTGCAGGAGTACAGAATGGTACGGCTGCTCCAATAAATGCACTCCTCCCTCCAAAGATAACCTCTGAAGACACCCAGGAAGCATGCGCCAACTCTGGAGACTGTAGGGAGTGAAAGATTCAGGTGTTTTCTCTTCCAAGTTCAAGACTGCTCAGATCTGATTGGTACGGCCAGAAACAGGGAAGTACGGCCAGACATACAGCATGCAGCAATTAATAAATTCGTATGGCTTCTTAAAGCTACTCCAAATCCCTCTGAAAGATACGCCTACAGGCAAGAATGACCTTCTGAATGCATAAGGTTCTGAACCCAGCAACTATGCACTTGTCCAAATGATGGTACGGCCTGCTGAAGGGGTACGGACTGTCAGAAAATAACCTCAAGAAAGTACGGCTGAGAAGATAAGTTCTTCTCCCTCCTTCTGGTGCTCTGGAGTGGTCCCAACTTCCAAGACTCCTCTAACTGGTGAATAGGAATGACCTTAGTGAAGACGTTTGACTCCCTTTCAGTGAATCTGCCCTTTTAAGATAAGTACGGCCTGTACAAAACAGTACGGCCCTGGTACAACAAATATTTAATTCCCAATAAGAGGTACGCCTTTTGATGACTCTCTGCAATCTCTGAAATAGGCGCCTGAGATGATTGGAAATACTCTGGATACAAATCACTGAAGCATCTCTGATAATAAGCAATCTCTGAAGCTCTGTAGTTTACCCTGAATGAGAAAACCTCTGCTGGCAATAAATCAGATGTTATTTCACATCCTCTGAACTGCTTCGAAGGAGATGGCTCGTTCTCCGACGATTTCGAGACGAAACCCTAAGGTCTCTGTGCTCTGGCAAAACTTGATCAATTCCTGTTTCTCCAAAAAAATATCATAATGGCTCAGAAACCAAGGCAAAACCCTTATTAAGCTGAAAAGTGCGATTTCCACCATAATAGGGTTTTAATTAAAATATCATATTTTAATCTTTTAATAATTCAAAAGTCTCCAGCCAAAATATTTTATAATATTTTAATTCTTCAACTGGCCCCTTTCTGATGATGGGTGCACCCCTCAAGACAGGTAACTTAAGTTATAATTCATTATTATAACTTTACATTATAATCGTTAAATAATTAATATTTAATTAATATAATTAAATATTAATATCTTCCTCGTTACATGTCCGATAACTGTTCCGTCTGATGCTGACGAACTCTGAAATGAATCCGGATGCTACCAAAGTCATACTGCTAAAAATAGCAGTGGTCCCACTCTGCCTGCCAGAAACTGCTAAAAATAGCAATTCTGAAAAAGGTCTCCGATCGAGCCCAAACGAAAGCCAATTGATCAATACTGCCAATCTGACGCCGAGCCAAGCTCCGAAACGACCCTCTAACCACTCAGTCAGCCTACGAGGGTCTCATGATAGGCCAAACTCACGATCACTGATGCTCGCCAAAAACGGGGACATGTGAGAGTCTCTTGAGAGAATGTTTTCAGCCTTGGATATGAGCAGATGTGATATTTTGAACACTGATTCTCAGTTTTGCAGCAATTGTTTATCTCCTTAGATGCTGATTTTCCTTAAATCAAATCTCAAGTTGACCACTTTAGCCTTGTTTGGCAGCTGGTGCATTCATTTTCAGACCTTCCAATCTCTTGTTAGCAATGATTTTTGGCCTCTCCCAGTGATTTGAATCTGCATTTAGATGGTGTTCAAGTTCATCTCAGTGGTTATCTTTGTACTTCTTCTTGTACGTATGCTTGGGGCAGCAAGCCAATGCTCGGTTTGGTTCAACTTTTTGAGACTCTTGAAGAGAGATTGGTGAAAGACTTCAGAAGACTTCTTGGATATATCAGAATTATTCAGAGGAGGCATTGTACATCCTTGGAGAGTTATGAGAATGAGGCTACTATGACTTTGCAAAGAACTATTTTTTCCTTTGCAAATAGCTATGGAGTCACATTTGCTATTGTGATTCGATTTGATGCTTTGAGGAGTTATGTTGATGAGAATATTCTTGAGTTGTTCTTTGCTCTCGGAATGGTGAATGACTTTGATATTGTTGATATTAATTTCTCAGAGCTTTTTAGGCATGAGATGCTGCATGATATTGATTTCAGTTCTTCCAGAGTTTTTAGCTTGAGTTTCATTGATGGTGACATTTTGGAGTTACAAGGGAGGTTAGTGCAATTTTGGCACAATGTTTTCACTGATGTGTTCATAGTGGAGCAGCATCAGCATGGTGGGTCTTTGCAGAAATGGACAGGGGACCCTAGGATCAGTTGGACTTTGGTGCAGTTGCTTGAGGACAAGCAATTTTGGGAAGGGCGGACTGTAATGTCCCCGTTTTAGCCATATGCTCTCCCGTGTCTGATAGCCTGTTTCCGAAAGCCCGTAGGCCTGTCAAAAGTTGAAATTAGGGTTTCTACTTCTAAGGTTTTGAGGTCTTGCATGCATAAGTTTCTAACGCATGTTTGGTGGAGCTTTCTGGGTTTTTGGAGAGATTCGCGATGAGGTAACATGCACCAACATTTTGGAGTTACAAGGGAGGTTAGTGCAGTTTTGGCACAATGTTTTCATCGATGTGTTCATAGTGGAGCAGCATCAGCATGGTGGGTCTTTGCAGAAATGGACATGGGACCCTGGGATCAATTGAGAGTTTGGTGCAGTTGCTTGAGGACAAGCAATTTTGGGAAGGGCAGACTGTAATGTCCCCATTTTAGCCATACGCTCTTTCGTGTATGATACTGTTTCCGGAAGCCCGTAGGCCAGTCAAAAGCTAAAATTAGGGTTTCCACTTCTGAGGAGGTTTTGGGGTCTTGCATGCGTAAGTTTCTAACGCATGTTTGGTGGAGCTTTCTGGGTTTTTGGAGAGCTTCGCAATGAGGTAACATGCACCACAAGATATTGACTTGCATTCTCGATTGCTTTTGGAAGCTTGCATGTTGGAGTTTTCCAGTTTGGATTCTGGATTTCTTCTGGGTTTTCAAAGTGCTTTGCAGTGGTGTGACATGCAATTGAATTAGAGAACTTTCCCGGACTTACTATTTTTAGTAAATTGCGACGGCTGCTCAAAATGTGGAGAAAATGAGTTTGAAACAACTTACTATTTTTAGCAGTATGCTATTTTTAGTAAATACTATTTCTGGCAATGCTATTTTTAGCAACAGTTCAGCAATTCAGTGCAGTGGCTATTTTTGGTAGGTTAGCTTGAGCAGTGGTCTCCAGCATTTGAGGTGATTATTTTGGCAAGTTTGATATTTGATGAAAATAATGTTGTAAGTGAAATATTTGGCTAAGGCAAGGAGGGCGATTTTGGAGAGATAAGTGATTTTTATAATGTTTATTAATTAAACATTTTGGAGGCTTTACTTGGCGAATTATAATATTTTAAGTGAAATGTTAACTTAGGCAAAATGGACGCTTAGTTTGGAGGAATATTTTCAAATTATAAAGTAATTCACTTAAATATCTTGGATGCCTATGTTATGAAATATTTGCATTTTGATAAAGTATTATTCCTCATGTGTTTGGGATGCCTAAAGTCAAGGAGGAAAGGGTTGGAATTTAAATAAAATGCAAATTGCAAATTGAGGAGAAATGTGAATCTCTTTTGGGTGCCCTAATTGGAGGGAAAAGGTGGGTTTGAAAGTTGAGAAGAAAAGTTATAAATATCAAACTTGGCCTTCATTTGAAAGATCTATTGTTGTTTATCATACTGTTATGCTGCTGAAATGTTTTCAGAGTTTGCTTCGAGGAATGCATACCTCCTAGTTCTTTCTCTTGGTTTCGTGCTTGAAAGATAGCACCTAGCTGAGTTTTCAGAGACTGCTTCTCATCCAGACTAGCAGACAAAGCATCAAGGTTGAAGATTTTTTGGTGGTTCTGGGTATTGGCCCTATGCTTTAGTCTACCTTGGGCGCCCCTCCTTGCAAGTTTTCAGATTTTTTGGAGGTGTCTTGGATTTTATCTTGCAGGTCAACCATTTTTGAAGGTTGTACCTTCTTTGAGGCTGCATTGGGAAGCGTGCATAAATTAATCACTGCTATTTGGAGGAGTTTCTTGGCTTGGTCTTGTTGCCCAACTCCTAGCTCTCATTTGCATTCAGTTTCACATCATTCGGAGGTGTTTTGACGAAGTTATGAGCGTTTTGGTGATTCTAGGGCTTGCTGGTATGAATTTTCTGATTGCTGCAATTTTATATCAGACTTGATATTTCAATCCCTTTTGCTATATTTCATATGTCGGATAGCTTGTACTTGTTTGGAGCTCATTTCCTAACATTCTGGAGATCATTGGTTATCTATATCTCATTGTATTTGCAGATTGTTCAACATATTGTAACGCTGAATCAGTAGTACTGATCAGCTCTTTACTTTTTGCACTTTACATTTTGTATTCCCACTTTAGTAGAAGAGGCTGGCCTCGCCGCCTTGTTTACTTTTGTTTAAGTTTTATCATTTACACCATTGGTGGAAGAGACAGGCCTCGCTGTCTTGCATATTGTACTGGAGTTGGTTTGCCACCCTTCTTTACTGTTAGTATTCATATTGCTAATCGGCTGAGCCGTCACCAATACACTAATGATCCCCTTAGCCATATGTTAGCACCTCACCCACCTCGGGTCTTGAGTGCACATTCTTGGTGTTGGGTTACTTTCCAGCATTGTAATCTTTCAGTTTCTACTAACAATCCTTGGCGCCATATGTTCACACCTTGCCCAACGTTGGGATCCTGGTGTACATTTTTGGCATAGAGTTACTTTCCATCAGTTGGTTTTGATTGAGCTAACCTTAATGGGTGCTTGTTGTATTGGGTTGTCCATTGAAAAATTAAAAAAATTGATTCGTCTAATTTCACAAATCATTGAATTATGAGTTTATGAGTATTTTCATTTTTGCACATTATGAATATGAGGTATTTAAATATTTTTTTTATTGACAATTATGAGTATGACTGTTTTTATATTTTATAATTTATAATTTTGAATATATATATATATATATATATATATATAGCCAAACCCATATCCGCACACAAGGGAAAAAAATTGTTGTACTACCATACCCAGTACCAATACCCTTACTAGGATCGATAAATTAGCCGATATGAGTTGAACAAGCCACTATTACATGATGCAATCAATAACACATATTCTAGTAAACAAACCAAAAATAATTTGGAAAAAGAAGGGCTGTAGAATTTTATTCTACGAGTAGACGGATGGCAGGAAGCAAATGTCAATAAACTTCCTCCTGGCTTTAAGAGGATAGCTATTGTTTTTGAAGCCAATCAATGTCCGCAATGAATGTGATGAGCCAAACTAGATTTGACTCAAACCTCCAAATTTAATCTGGAATTTTCTTTGAAACCAACACAAGGTGGATGGAAAGGTTTGCTCTGATACCACTGTGATGAACCAAACTCATTGCTGATTTGATTTTTGCTCGTTAAAGGTCTGATTTTTGGTTTGTAATCTGCTTTTCTTGTTTTTGGGGTTTTTTTTGTGGTTTGATGCCAAATGATTTTAATAATTGTCTTACAACCATATGCATATAAAAATTCAAATTAAACTAACTTATAAAAGATAACTCAAAGGAACTCAATACACTAGTTAAGAGACCTTCTTCATTCACAAAGAGTGCTAAAGTTATATTCCTCTTACATGCATTTCGGAATGAGACATCATTTACAACTAATGACAAACTTGCAGCCAAGATGCACTGTGAACAGTGCTTGCTACAGTACCCGCGCCCATGAAATTGCTCATACAAATTTAAATACAAGTTTTTCCTACCAATTTTTTGTGGAAATGTCTTCTAGGATGTGTTGACGTGGTTTTTGAGACTGCACCAACACAGAACAAAGTCGCACAACGGACGCTCTATTCTCTCTTGATCAAAGTATTCCGCACGCTAAGATTGCCAGAAAGTTCGTGCGTTCAACTCCAAGGTTCCTTTAGTGCGAATAGGCTCAGTTTGGCTTGATGTGATATTGCTGGTATGTCAAGGGGACTTACGTAGTTGTTCAGACTTCTCGCAGTCAGCAGTTGATATGTAATTTGAAGGGGATTCTTACGTGTATGATTTGGCAATGTGTATTCTTTTCTAAAACTAACAAGAAGTATGCTGAAAGTAAAAGGGAAAGGACCTAAGAAATTGGTACTCTATTCTAAATGCAAGGTATGTGGGGCTTCGTCTCGATAGACTTCAACCAGATTTCACCTAGCCTCCGTCGGACAGCCTTAGCAAAATCGGTGCAATCTTCAAAGGGGATAACGAAAGGTATTCAAGTTATAGTTTAACATACGTACACCATCAGAACAACGCATATAAGTATGTAAGCCATAACCGAAGTCAAGCACAAGATAATGTCCAGTTGACCACGCAAGGCAGACTTATCATCAACAAGCCGCTAGTGGTATGGAATAAAATGAAACTATCTCAATGAAACACCACACACCAAAGTAAGCTACTTGCATGAATTTAATCTACTTGGATACGAAAGGAAGAAGAAACCTTGCTAGCATTTCATGACAAGACAAATTCCATCATCAATGAAAAGATCTATTATCACAAAATGTGTTACACAACAGTCTCTGCAAAAGTTTTCAAAGGGAAAACTTTCTTTCTTCTCCAAATTATGCAAAATGCTCTACACTATCTAGCTCTACTCAACAATCTCTAGCTCTGATCTATCTTCTAATATTCTGATTTCTAATCTCTAATTCTAATCCCTTACAAATGAGGGGGACTCCCCTTTTTATAGCTAGCCAAGTCCCAAAGGACGGCTAGGGTTACAATTAATAGAGTGGCCAGAATCGTGCCACCTCAGCCCTAACCCTAAAAACTGCCAGAATAGGGAGTGGTACATTAAATGAATCAAAGATTCCCACTCACTCCCAAAATAGCAAATGTAATAAATGCTCAGTCTTCTAGAAGATCCTCGTCCAGTAGTGTGTTCCCATTAGCCCTCTCTCTGACTGCCAACTCAACAAATCTGCTAAGTACGGCCTCAACCTCCTCAACTGAAATAGATGGAACACAATCTAACTGAAACTCTAACACTGTAACTGAGTGCTCGTGCCTCGTACAAGATTTTCTCCAAGCAGCCAATGAGTCCTGCGTGTTCTGGATCAAAGTGGAGAATGTAGCAGTATTTTCAAAGTCATCCTGTACAAAGGTCTTAACATCTGCGAAGAAGGGAACCAACAAACCCCTCAAATTATCAAAACTTATTTCATCAGGATTCAGCCGCCTAGCAAATATGGCCTCGAAAGTATTCTGAACTCCATCTATAATGGCCAGCCGCCTTGCTTGTGAATCTGTGAATGCGCATCTTTTATCCCGAGAAGCCATACATGATAGCCCAGAAGAATACCAGGAAATCGTATCGGTCATTCGCCTGAATGACACCTCCATCAATCAGCAACTGCAATGGCACATGCCTCAACGCCTCAAGACGCTGGATCACCTTACTCCGATAGATAGAGGCATCGCCCCAAGCATGATCCACCGCATCCATCCGTGTCAAAATAGAAGAGGCCTGCCGAAAAGCAAAGGATAGGTCCTCCATGAATTTCTCTGTCTCCGTACGAACCCCTGTGACCCATTTGTCTGCCTCCTGTGCCATCCTCCCCAATTCTACCAAGCCGCTGATCGACTCCCTAGGAATATCTGCTGGAGGCTCTATCACTGGTACATCCTGCCCTCGAGAACGAGACAACTGCTGAACATATCCAACTAACGCCTTGTGTTCTCGTTACAACTTCTTGTACTTTCCCTTCTTTTCTTGAATAAATCTATCCCTTGAGGGGGAGCCAAGGAAGGAGTTATCACACTCCCTCAACAATGCATTGCACCGGTAAGAGTCTGAAGTCAAGGTGAGCCACATAGTTTACTTTCGGAGCTGCTTCATTAGGTCCACACTTTCATTTCGTGGGACAGCAGCGTGAAAATCTGAGGAAACCATCCCTCATCGGTGGAGATCTTGAAAATTTTCTTGCCTTCCTTCTTGATTGGAGAACGCCCGATCCGGTTCAAAACTCTTCCCGTCTCAACCCGTGGGATATTTCCTCACTTTCGGGCTTCTTCTCATTCTATCTCCTAAACCAGCCGGGGCACCTCGTGTTATAGTATATCGAAGGCCGCTCTCTGATGCTTTCGACACCTCAACACGATTTCACTTCTTCCTCATTACGTGAGGCTCATATTAGATCCCTCAAAGTGGTGAGTATCGCCTATATCATCATGCATGCATGGATAAGCGGTAAAAGCCTCTAACTCACTTGGCCGAGGGTCGTGTAGTCCCCTCATCATCTGTGATCTGGCGGTCAGCTAACAGTGCGGTGGCACTCACGGCCAATTGACTCCCTCGGGTGGTGAATATCATTCTGTATCTCCGGTACCTGATTCAATGTAACCCTCTGATCAGCAAATAAAGACACCTCCTGTATGCTTGGAGAACGTGTCTCCAAAGGTACGGCCACTGTAACTCGTGGAGGCTCTGGCTGAACTAATTCTTTCTTTCTGGACTCTGGACCCCGTGTGATCTGTTTCTTCCTTCCTGTGGTGGGCGTCCTGTGATCTCCCATCAAGTTGTAAGTCAAAGCAATTGACCTACCTTTCAATCTGCTCACTCGCCTATCGACCCATGCCCTGGTGAATGTCATAACCGGGATAGAGAGAGTATCAAGGTCGGCAACCTCGGGCTCTGACCAATCTATAGGCGGAAGTGGAGTATCCCGAACAGCTGCATAGTCTGGATGAACAACATCCATGTCCTCATTGACCTGGTCCGGAACCGGAACTACCTCACACTCCCTGATCAGAGTAATCGGCAACCTAGAGAACATTCTCTTCCTCACTTCAATCTCATCAACTGCATCAGCCCAGTAATCCTCAATGGTGGCCTTGTGTTTGAATTCCTCTGACAACACCCAGTTGATGTTATGGTGTGGGTCATAGTGTTGTCTACTTGTGTGATATGAGAAATGATGAAATTGAAGCTCACTTTCAGCTTCTCTACATGCCTGTATCGAAGGACAAACCTCGTCCGAGTTGCCCATCACAATTGGAAACTCTATCCCTCCTTCCTTCTTTTTCTTCTGGATTTTGTCAAAGGCCAGTAACTGTCTAGCTATCTCTAGCATTATTATTCTGTCTGTTGGGTACTTAGGCAGCCTATATGGGTATGAAGAAAATCCTTGCAGCCTAATGTATGAAAATCTTGGAAACTGAATAAACCAGCACCCATACCTTTCAATTAGCTCCTGGGCATTTCTAGAGATTCTGCACTGTAACCTCTCCTGAAGCAGCCTCGTGATGTACATGGTGAATGAATCGTTGACACGCTTGTAATGGGTTGTGCTCGAAAGGTGCAACTGCGTACATGCCTCATGAATTTTGAATTGGTGAGAGCCACAACCGATGGGGTCCTTGTAAGAAATCCCTCTGTACCTCGTCATCCGTGCCAACATATAAATTAGATAGGAACTCATGTAAAACGTTTTAGTCCTCCGCAAGCTCAGGAGCTGCTCATGTATGTTATCGCTGATCATCTCAGCCCAATTGACATAATCCTTTCCTTCTAACACCAGGTTGATGTAATAAAACATCCACGGCTCAAAAATGTAAGACTGTGGGCATCCACCAACCCTGCTCAGCAACATGATGAGATCACAATACTCCTGCTTCAAGTCCTCTGCTATGATCTGCTTCGGCAACTTCGTACGAGACGGCCTCGGAGTGCTCATCCAGTGAGTGTTAATTGTGTCAATGCATCGTTCAAAAGCAGAAGCATACATACGCTCCGCTCGCTCCCTGGACTTGTAGATCATGTTTCTATGCACCGGGATCCCAAAAGCTTCACCAATGCGGTGAGATTGTGATGCCAGCCATCACGGTGGCGTGGTCGGCCAGGTGTTGCTTTCTCAAATAACGGTTAGGCGCTCATAATCAACTCGAACGAATAGGCGTAGAACGCCCGGTACATATAGTAATCCACTTTCCGGACTGATGTTGTGCGAAGTGACCGGCTTCGATGACTTCCAATCCAAGCAGCCCTATTCTTAGATGTTTCCGAGGTTAGCGAGCCCGGGTTGCGTGTCCGTCCAACGCCCAACTTTGAAATGAACTTTGGCGCTCCGGCATGAATGTCTTGCTCAGCTTCTTGATCGTAGCCTGTTTGGAGGCACCATTGTCTTTTCCGGTTGTCCTCGCTTCAGCCATCTGCAACATAACAGACATTTCATCAACAATCAGATTTAATAAAATAAGACATGATATAGGGGCTGCAGTTGAATTCTAGAAGCTGCAATATCTTTCGTGTTTGCAAACCTCAGCTCCTTCTTCTTGAATAAATTCGAATTCCAACACTTAGAACAGATTTCTAAGTGAACCTTGATGACTTCACTCTACAACCAGCAATCAGCAAATTGAACTTCTTAACTTTGCACTTCAACCCAGCAATCAGCAATTTTAATTTCTATGTCTTTGTATCGGTAATCAGCAATCTTGCAAGTCCGTACTTTTAAAGTTCTCAATGTTTCAACCAATACAAGGCGTCCTTTCAAATCTACTCCAGCAACTTCAACTAAGCAAATCAGATTTCAAACTTCAATGCTAGCAAGGCCGTACTTTTCAATCTTTCAGCAATGGCGTACCTTTTTAAGCTTCTTCTCAAAATACTTCTTCAATCAGCAATGGCGCACCACCCTCAAGCCTCTAGCAACCTCAGCAAAGACGTCCCTCAAATGGCAACTCTCAAGCCTCAAGACGTCTTCTTCAACAAGTTCAACCTCTCAGCAAAATTCGAACTCCCTCAAACCTCAGCAACTTACTTCGATGCTTCAATCTCAGAGCAAGTGCGCTTTCTCCAGCTGTGAAAATGAGTGAAAAGCCTCTCCATTTTATAGCTAAAATTCAAATTCTAGAAGACGTTAATTTTAGCCAGTGCCATTAAACTCCACTACTCCACTTCAAGAATTCAAATTTTCCCTCTCTGGTTTTTCTGACACTTGTCTCCAGTCGTCGGGAATATTATTCTTCTAGAAACTTGACTTTGACTGGCGTTTTGAATTCCTCTTCGAAAAATTTAATTTAACTTCATCATATTTTACTCACCAGCTGGAGCTCCGTCACTTAAATTCGAATTCTTAACTTCATCATCAACTCTGGAAAATTCATCTTCGAAGAATTTAATCAAAATCATCTAGGCAATTCCCTTTAGATTCATCGTTCGAAGAAAATTCAGCTTGAAAACACATTTTATTCAAATTTGCCTTAGAAAATTTAAAATTCTTCCTTAGGAAAATCCACAATTCAAGCACCGATTAAATTCCTTACTGAAAAAGTGTCGGCGAAGCTTGAAAGATTTAGAAATCCATTCATCATCACGAACGTCCAGTACCCAGAAGCAAATTTTCGTCAGAATGTCTCGAATTCATGGGTACCCAACGAACGGGTTCATTTAATTTTTCGAATTTTGAACCTTAGAAAAATATCATTTTCATCATCTAAACTCGTTCTTCGCCTGTGATCACTCTGCGTTGCTCTGACTTCTTGAAAAAAAATTGAAGAACTTGAAATATCATTGTTTCTGACTCCATTACTGAGAAGAGTTGCTCGTGCTCCGGAAAATTCATCAACTTGGAGCTCTAGGCGCATTTTCTAAGAAAAATAATTTTCCTTAGAAAATATTTTAAAATCTTCTTGCACTTTCGAAATCTTGCCTTAGAAAAAATTTGTTGATCGCCAGTGGAGAGGAACTTTCACTTAGAAAATTTTTATTTGTTCCGGCCTGCCTTGCACATTTCATCTTCACTCCACACTACACACTTGGAAAATATTCATTAAAAGCCAACCACCTAGGCAAATTTTAAACACTTAGAAAATATTTTATTTCTACCCAAGGCGCCTAGCACTTGCCATTTTATCCTTAACGCCTTCAAATATCTTTGAAAAAAAAAAAAAATTTCAACACCTTATAACTCCCTTACTCTAGGCGCACACTTTACATAGCATTTTATTCTCCACACTTCCAAGTATTTTCCAAC
>VDFB02086081.1:4524961-4739738 GCA_007258455.2 Sequoia sempervirens
GAAACTTTCTATTTTTAGAAAGTTAGGTCAGGCGGAAGCTGCTATTTCAGGCAGGGCACCTGGTGCAATTATTCAGCTCAGATTTGACCCAGTTCAGCAGTTGGTTGTTTAGACGGAGAAATAAGGAGTATTTAATGGATTATTAAATATTTAATATTTTGACTTTATAATAAAGTCACTTTATTGAAATATTTAAATATTTAATTATTTGGCTTAATTATAAAGTATTTGTTATACTTTATAATAAATTATTAAAATGTGACTTAATGAGTATTTTATATTCATTAAAAGTGGACGCCAATAATTAATTATTTCTCCTAAGTCAAAAGTGCAAATTAAATCATTAATTTAAATGATTTATTAAAATGGAGATTGGGTCGAATTTTCTTCAAGGCAATATATACCTTCTCAAGGCAAAATCGAACTATCCTGTTTATTATTCAATTTTGTCTTTATTGCTCTGAGCATTGGAGTTTGCAAACCCTAGGGTTTCTGGCAGACGATCGTTTCTGGAGAACGAAAACTCTTCAGAGATCAGGCAGACTGAGGCTGTGAAATACCAGTTGAAGCTTGCACTTGGTGGTTTCATCCAGAGATCACAGTTTGGATTATTCAGTTATTTATTCAGAGATTCACAGAGGAAATCATCAGATTGATAAGGCGATTTTATCAGAAGGCTTTATTCAGAGATCAGGCATCTTTTTCTTGGAGTCCGTACCATTCTTGTTGCTGCTGCAGACAGGCCGTACTTCTGTACCTGCAGGCCGTACTTTATTTCTTCAGAGATTCTCGTCCTGCTTTCAGATCCTGGCTCTCAGTTCTAGGCGTTGGGTTTCTCTTGGGCTTTTCTGGAGATCTTGCATTGTATTCCGAGGCTGGAGATTCAATCTTATTTCTGGCCGTACATTCTGCATTTATTACAGCCGCCATTTCTAAAATACCAGGTTCTTTAATAAATCTTCAAGTATTGCTTTCCTCGTTCAGATTTTGACATTGTAAAAGCTCAAATAAGATAATATATTGATGCGCCTTGTTTCCTGAGCAAGATTTGAGTCTTTAAATGCGTTCTAGAATTTATTTGGAATTTATTTGCATTTATTAGCAAAATCGCATTTTTCATTATTTGCCTGAAAACACAAAAAACTACAAAAATCACAAAACTTGCAAAAAAATCTCGAAACATCAGTTAGGGTTTGAAATCGAGAACCACCAGGGTTCTGACAATAGTTTACTTAATTAGGGTCTGGCGCATAGCTTGCATGCATTGCGAGAACTGTAGATGACACAAGGTGATTTTAGGGTTCCCTACACCTTGATGTATATAAATAAGAGCTTTTGCTCATTTGTAAATAACTTTTGCTTGAGAGAGAAATATATGCTGCGCCTACCTTGCCCTCAATATTGCTCTTTTTGGTATTTGTTCATGTGTCTTCACTATTGCAATTGATTGTTATGCCACATAGGGTTTCGAAAGATTGTAATGCTGAATTCTTTCCATAGTTTAGATATATCTGTTTGAGCATCTTTATCATTGAAATCAATTGTTATGCCACATAGGGTTCCAAGAGATTGAGGTGATAAGGCTGTTTTGTGTTAATTTACCATTGTGATCGATCGTTATGCCACATAGGGTTTCGTGAGATTATAAAGATAAAGGCTGTTTTGTGAAGGCTTTTGTTTCGATCGAGTGTTATGCCACAGGGGTTCCATAAGATGGTCTTAGTGAATTCTTAAATCTGTTGTGCCCAATAAGCTTGTTTAGATTGAGATGATAGTTGTGCCACCTTGCCTTCAAGTAGAGAGTCTAAACATGCTTATCGTCCGATAGTCAAACCTTGCTCCGTTTCCTCTTGCTCTGTTTTCCTGAGGAGATTGGATAGATATAAGTTGTAGTTAGTTGATTTGCAAAACCAGAGAAAACTCAGCTGCAACGTATAAGTTTTTTCAAGAAAGCCTTGTGCCTCTAGCAGCTGAAACAAAAAGACAGGACATAGTTTTAGCTTATTTTCCTTTGCAAGTATATTTGTCAAAGCACAACGAGGGAGCTTCCCCTCCATAATTTGAAGAGCACTCATTGCGTAGTGTACATAGGCTGTTCATAACAACTTCTACTCCAGAGGTGTTAGTTGTTACGCCAACAACCTGCATGTTATTTTTATGCCTCTCTTTGACAGTTGTTAGAAGCAAAGTTAAAAGATGATTATAGATAAGTCTATATTTGAGTTGATGCAGGAACTGGCCATGCTAATGAAGGACCCTGACATTAAAAAGACATATTCAAGGATTGTTGCAAAACCTAAACATTTGGATGGAGAAGATACCTTGACATATGAGGAATGTGTGACAGAGCCCCAGAACAACCTCTTGGATGTGCCTGTAACTGGTGATGGTGAGGATATGTTTGACAAAAAAGACACCACAACAGCCTTGAAACTTAATTCAGATTCATCCAGTGATGATTCAAAGACTAATGACTTCATAGATGATTCTACTAGAGTTGATGTTTATGATGAGTTCAGTAATGTACTTTCTAAAGAAGAGCATGTTGAGGGTAATTATGATGATGTCTTCAAATTAACTGATGATGATGGTCCTATATTTAATTTTAGTGATGATGAAACAAGTGGTGTTTGGTTTGAACCTCAATCCAAGCCTATGGAAGGGCATAACTATAATGATGTCAGTACTAGGGAGTTGAACAGTGATCAATTCACAAAGGCAACCATTCATGAAGAGTATTGTGATCACATTTTTCCTGAACGGAGCAATCAGCCTTTTAGCACTTGGGATCTTGGTGTGTTGGCACCTAAGTATAATGAGGATTGTACATGGGATGAATTTCCTTTTGGCCCTGATGATGTTGAAATCTTAGAGCATAATGTAAGCCATGAGGATGCTATTGAAGAAGGTAATTTTAGAAAGCTTGATGATGATCTTGAACACAAATCTGGTTCATTAATGCATGGAGTTGATTATAAACAAAGGCTTAGTGCTTGTTGAGTTTGATCCTCATCCTAATGTTGAGGATTTTCATCAAGTTGGTGAAGGAGAGTCACCTATTGAAGCTCCAAATGAAGATATGATTGTTGCAGCCTTAACTCGTTTTGACAACACTCACAGGATAATTGAAGATCATTTTTGGAAGGCACCACTTGAGAGGAGACAAAAAGGCATTGAAGAAGAACTTTCTCTTGCAAAATTGCAAGTGCTCAAAGAAGCTTTGTTAGCAATGAAATCAAATTATTTGCACCTACTATCAAATAGAGAACATCTCTTCAAGCTTGTTAAAATATATTTTGATGCATTGAGAGGAAAGCAAGAAGAAGTTGATAAGCTTACCTTCAAGCTTAAGGGTACTAGGGATTCCGTGAAGAGTACTCAATTGGCCCTTCAAGAATCAGAAGATCAAGTTGACAAACTTTGTTTAGAGTTGAGTTTGACACATTGTCCATCAGCCGAATCAGAAATTCAGTCATCTATGGCAGCCACATCCAAAGAACAACAATCCAACACAAAGATTATGGAGGTGTTGTGACCTTTTCACACATCACCCCATTCAAAATGGGGACCCCCCTAATTTTTGCTTCGTTCCTCGTCTTTTGGCTTTGGTTTTGTCTCTCTCTCTCTGTCTCTCTTTCTGTTGTCTGCCTTTCCGGTATGTGCCCATCTGTGAGCTTAAATGTGAAATTTTGGCTAAGTCTATAGAATTAGGGTTTTGAGTTTTCTGGTCAATTTAAAGTCAAATGAAGTGAATAAGTTGGAATCTGAGCTTCACGTTGCAGTTAGTATGCTTCCGGCAGGCTCCCTCTGAATTTTCACTGAATTCTGCCAATTTTCTATTTTTAGTAAGTGTCAATTTGGGGTTTGTTTCCTTGAGATTTTCACGTTCTGACAGCTGCATTGTGTTTCGAGCACTTTGAACTCATCACTGGCAAAATTTGAGCAGAAACGGGCGACTTGCTATTTTTAGCAGTTTTGCCTTCGGAGGCAGATATTAGAGTTTGCATGTTGAATTTTCAGATGCATGTCCGAGGTTTCTTTGTGGGTTTTTCGAGACCCTCGCAGTGATGTAACATGCAAAACGGGACGACAACTTTCAGCATTCAGCCTTCGGAGGCTGTAATTAGGGTTTGCATGTAAGTTTTCTCAGCGCATGTCAGCATTATCTTTCTGGGTTTTCCGAGAGCTTCGCAACGAGGTAACATGCAAGCGAAGTCAGTCACTTTTCAAAAACTTGCTATTTTTAGCCAGTACTTGCATGTCGATGAATTTTCTGGGTTTTTCTGGGTTTTTCAAGATCTCTCGGACAGTGTGACATGCAAAATCATCTAACAGTTGGTTGATCACCTTTTCATCCACTTACTATTTTTAGCAGTACCACTCCAGTAGCTGCCCAACACTTCAAAAACACGAACACAGTAACATGCAACAAAAACAGAGTTAAACGGAGGTCATTCAAGGCACATGCAAGATGAATTAGGGTTTCGTGCTTCAAGACTCAAAATGAGGGGTCAAATGCCAAAATTTCCAAAAATCGAGGTATCCCATCGTGATTAGCATATTTCAAGGAGTCTGCTGGTAAATTTTGAAGGCAAACAGAGCACTTACTACTTATAGTAAGGCGTTCCTGAAGCAGGCTATAAATAGAAAGTCAACATCAGGCACCAGTGTGAACAGGCAGCTCACCCCATGAGGAGCACGACATTCAAATTTCAAGTCAAACGGAGCTATGGAAGTTGTAAATTTTTATAATCAGATTATATCCACAAAAAATTAATTCAAATCAGACAATGACACAGCAGATACCCTGGGAAAACCCTCCTCTTGAGGGAGAAAAACCCAGCAACAAAGATCTCTCTTATATATATAAGTGATGGCACCAAATCGCTTTACAATGAGGCCAATCACAAGGCCAATCTTCAGAACTTACACAAGATACAAAGACAAATAATAAACTGCCTCTCCTTAAGATCCAATTCTGCCTTAGAAGAATTCACAATCTGCTCTTTGAGGAATTCGCAATCTACTCTTGAAGAATTCGCACTTGCATGAAAAGATAATTCGAACTTACTTGATGATGAATGAGGAAATACGAACTCTTATTTATATGTCTTTGAAGAGTCGCCTCCTTTCTCTTGATACAAGTCGGCCAGATATAATGAATATATTTTTCTTTTAATTAATCGCGCCAATAGAGAGAAGTCAGCCTTGGAAGAGTCTCTTTATTTAACAATTCGTTGCCATATAAATTAAATAGCCTTAAGGCTATCATTTAATTTATTAAGCTGGAATATAAAATCTCGAAGCTGTTTATCATTAACACTCCCTCTCAGCTAGAGAGAGTACTTCCAGCTGCTCAAAACAAATTACCCCAACATGATGCCCATCACATTGGCCACAATCAAATGTGAAAAGAAGAATATCACCTCAAAGTGATATTAGATATCGCGTCAACACAATATCAACCATAATGGCTACAACCATACTATGGTAAGTACAAGTGTTCATCACTTGCGTGATGTTGTCACCTCAACGTGACTTTCACCATGACTCTCTCAGAGGGTGAAACACAAGTACAACATATGTCATGGAGTCTCACACATGACATCCACCATGACTCAGCTCAGAGGGTGAAAACAAGAGCTTTCACCTCAAATTCCTCCGTCTTAGAGGAAGATGCATTATCAAGGGCTTGCACCTCAAATTCCTTCGTCTCAGAGGAAAATGCATTAACAAGGGCTTGCACCTCAAATTCCTCCGTCTCAGAGAAAAATGCATTAAACAAGGC
This sequence comes from Sequoia sempervirens, assembly GCA_007258455.2. Classification (NCBI taxonomy): domain Eukaryota; kingdom Viridiplantae; phylum Streptophyta; class Pinopsida; order Cupressales; family Cupressaceae; genus Sequoia; species Sequoia sempervirens. The sequence continues at coordinate 4,530,750 of VDFB02086081.1, forward strand.
TCACTAATACTAAGACTCTTACTCAGTCAAGGCTAGATTCTCCACCATACCAAGCTTATCTCGGAAGTACACAAACTTTATCCTGGCAAGAGGCTTGGTGAGAATATCTGTCGTCTGCTCATCAGTGCTGATGTACCTCAACTGTACAGCCTTCCTCAGTACCATATCTCTGATATAGTGGTACTTGATCTCAACATGCTTGGTTCTGTCATGAAACACAGGATTGACAGAAAGCTTCACACAACTCTAATTATCAAAATGAATGATAGTAGGCTCCATTGATTGTCCAAACAATCCTGCAAGGAGCTTACGAAGCCACACTGCTTCCCGAGTTGCCAAACAAGCGGCAATATACTTTGCCTCTGCTGTACTCAGTGCTACAGATGACTGCTTCCTGCTACACCAGGAAATCATAGCTGAACCAAAACTGAAGCAACAACCAGAGGTGCTCTTCCGATCTGTGACATAACCTGCCCAATCAGAATCAATGAAACCATGTAACTCCAAGTCTGCATCTGAAGAATACCTCAACCCATATCCAACTGTACCACGCAAGTACCTTAGGATATGTTTAGCTGCAACAAGATGTATCTGTCTCGGATCACACATAAACTGGCTAAGTGCACTCACTGCATAGCAAATATTAGGTCTAGTGTTAACTAGATACATCAAGGATCCAATCAGCTGTCTGTACAATGTAGGATCCACCAAATTTGAACTAGCTGCAGCCTCCTTCAATTTATGTAGATTGGTCTCCATAGGTGTAGACATGGATTTGCAATCCATCATGCCAAATCTCTTGAGTATATCAATGGTGTACTTTCCTTGACTTAGAATCATCTCATCTGGTTTATGCCAGACTTCTAATCCAAGGAAGTAATGCATGAGCCCAAGGTCCTTCATCTCAAATTCCGAAGTCAACTCCTTCTTACACTCAAGAATCAAGTGATTTTCTCCAGTGAGGATCGGATCGTCAACATATAAAACCAAAATTAATGCATCACCATTGATTACCTTGAAGTAGAGATTTGAATCAGCATCATTCTTCAAGAAGCCCAAACTTGACAGGTACCAATCAATCCTTTCGTACCATGCACGAGGAGCCTGCTTAAGACCATACAAGGCCTTCTTCAGTTTGCAAACATGTGACTCTTTCCCATGAACCTCAAATCCATCAAGTTGCTCTATATAAACCTCTTCCTCAATCACTCCATTGAGAAAGGCTGTCTTCACGTCCATCTGGTGAATCTTCCATCCTCTAGATGCAGCAATAGCAATGATGGTTCTGACTGAAGTATAGCGAGCAACAGGAGCAAATGTCTCATCATAATCAACTCCCTCTTTTTGAGAGAACCCACGAGCCACAAATCTTGCCTTTGTACTTCTCAATGCTTCCATCTGCAGCATGCTTAATCTTGAATAGCCATTTAGAAGATACCACAGACTTGCCCTCGGGTCTAGGAACAATGTCCCAAACATCATTCTTAAGAATTGATTGATACTCCTCTGTCATAGCATCTTTCCAAACCTGATGACAAGATGCTTCCTCAACACAGGTAGGCTCGGATTCTATAATCTGACTCATCAAGGCAACATAACTGGAGAACTTATGTGGCCTTTTGCTTTCTCTGAATGTGCCTCTAGGAGTTGCAAAGCTTTCAGCCTCTTGCATAGTGCACTTGACCCATAGAGGTCTCTTTCTCCATATAACAATGTCAGTAGGCCCATCAGTAGGTTCAACAGGATCAATATCTTTTTTGGGTTCTGAAGTCTCCCTCTGAATCTCAAGAGTATGGTCAACTTCCATATCCTAAGGAGACTCTTCATTATCAATCTCCATATGAATCCCCTTGGATCTTCTGAATGCAACATCGTCCTCGAATCTGACATCCCTACTGATCTCTATCATCTTCTGACCTGGAATGTAAATTCTGTAGGCTTTTGATGTCTCACTATAGCCCACAAATATTCCCTTCTTGCCAGAAGGCTCCAACTTGGTTCTCTTTTCCTTGGGAACATGAATAAAGACAGGACATCCAAAGATCCTCAAATGACTAACTTCAGGCTTCTTCCCTGTAAAGGCTTCTTCTGGAGTCATATTCTCCAAGATCTTATGAGGACTTCTATTCTGAACATACACAGTTGTCCTGGAAGCTTCTGCCCATAGGAAGGTTTGCAAATCTTGATCATGGATCATGGCCTTCTCTGCTTCCATGATCGTTCTGTTCTTTCTTTCTGCAACACCATTTTGTTGAGGATTATAGGGAACACAAAACTCCCTCTTAATCCACTGCATCAATACAAAAATTCCGAAAACTACTAGAGGTGTATTCTCCACCATTGCCGGATCTGGACCTTAATTCTTTTACTAGAAAGATTTTCTACCAAGGCTTTAAACTCTTTAAACGTATCCAACACTTCCTCAGACTCTTTAGATTTCAAAAAATAAATCCAAGTCTTCCTAGAGTGGTCATCAATAAACAAAACATAATACAAGAATCCACTTGAAGACGAAACAGACATAGGACCACATAACTCAGAATGAATAAGATCTAGAATACCTTAGATCTATTTTCTCTACTATGAAAAGGGGCTTTTATATTCTTACCCAATCACTTGGCCCTGCAGTACCTTCGTGCTCTGGTTGAACTTAGGAAGGCCCGTCACCATCTTCTCCATGATAGGTAAGGCTCAGAACTGTAAGTAAGCCAATCTCCGATGCCAAAGATCGCAAAGACTTGAAGAGTCATGAACCAAAGCTTGTAAAGAACGTGTGCAGACCTTGTAGAGGTTTTCATGTCTAACTCCAATTACTTGAGCATTCTTGAAGCTAGAGTTCTCCACCCACACTAGAACTTTGCCTTTGGAGAAGGCAACTTGATATCCTTTATCTTCCAAAGCTGAAATAGAAATAAGGTTGCACTTGATTCCAGGAACATAAAGAACATTACCCAACTGGAGTGAGATGCCAGAATCCAAATGAAGTGTAGAGGTCCCAATTCCTTTCACAGAGTAGCTAGCATCATCTCCAATGATGACTTGTTCAGAGGACTCCTTTTCCATCAAACTTGATAAGTGCTCCTTAAAGCCAGTGATGTGTCGTGAAGCACCACTGTCGATTATCCACGTGTTGGTGTCGGAAGGTACACTGCTTGATAATGCCGAATAGAACAAATATTCACTTGAATCATTTTGTGGAGAAGCATCATCAACATCCGCAACGGTAGCTTGTTGCTTAGGCCTAGTTGGACAATACTTGGTGAAGTGCCCAAACTTATCACACCTAAAACATTGAATCTTGGACATATCCCTCTTCTTCTTGAATGGAGGTGCATCATCATTTCCCTTGTCACGATTCCTCTTGAAGAATCCTTTCCTTCCATCCTTTCCTTTCTTCTTTGAAGCATGGGAGGCGAGAACATGAATATCTTCATTCTTTGAACTTTGACCAACGCCGCTTGCCACCAACCTTGATTCCTCTTGAATGCAATCTGATCTTAGGTGATCAAACTTAGGCGATTTCGATCTTGCACTGATTCCCTGAATGTAAGATTCCCAAGGTAGACCATTGAGAGAAAGCATAGTCAAGTCTTTGACATCAACCATATGCCCTATTGTCGAGAGCTGATCTCTCAAATCTGCAATCCTCATAAAGTATGCAATCATTGTTTCACCTTTCGCCATCTTCACATGATGAAGTTGTTGCTTCAGTGCAAGCACTCGACTAGTATTGTTGATTTCGTACATCTTTTCCAATGTTTTGAACATGTCTCTCGCTGTCTTCAACTTAGAGACGATAGGCACAATATGATCCTTGACAGAATCAACCAATATCTTGATTGCTTTAATATCTTTCTTCACCCATTGTAACTTCGCTTCTTCCTCCTCAAGTTCAGGAACGCTGGACTCTACAAACTCACCCAAGTCATTTTCACGCAAGGTAAGCATGATCCTAAACCTCCATCATGTGAAGTTAGATGCACCCTCGAGTCTATCCTCAATCTTCAACCTGTTCACCATCTTGACTAATGTAGATAGATGAACAACTAGGCATTGCTGATTAGTAATAATCTAATCACAATCCTCTCAAACCCGCTCTGATACCATGTAAATTTTTATAATCAGATTATATGCACAGAAAATTAATTCAAATCAGACAATGACACAGCAGATACCCTGGGAAAACCCTCCTCTTGAGGGAGAAAAACCCAGCAACAAAGATCTCTCTTATATATATAAGTGATGGCACCAAATCACTTTACAATGAGGCCAGTCACAAGGCCAATCTTCAGAACTTACACAAGATACAAAGACAAATAATAAACTGCCTCTCCTTAAGATCCAATTCTGCCTTAGAAGAATTCACAATCTGCTCTTGAAGAATTCGCACTTGCATGAAAAGATAATTCGAACTTACTTGATGATGAATGAGGAAATACGAACTCTTATTTATGTCTTTGAAGAGTCACCTCCTTTCTCTTGATACAAGTCGGCCAGATATAATGAATATATTTTTCTTTTAATTAATCGCGCCAATAGAGAGAAGTCGGCCTTGGAAGAGTCTCTTTATTTAACAAACAGTTGCCATATAAATTAAATAGCCTTAAGGCTATCATTTAATTTATTACGCTAGAATATAAAATCTCGAAGCTGTTTATCATTAACACTATAAATAGAAAGTCAACATCAGGCGGTAGTGTGAACAGGCAGGTCACCCCATGGGGAGCACGGCATTCAAATTTCAAGTCAAACGGAGCTGTGGAAGTCTTAAAATCAATCAACTACTATAAATAGTAAACCACCTTCAGAAACATATTATTTTTAGTAGGTCAGCTCGAGATGGCAGTGTGAAATGTGGTTAAAATTTCAAATCAAACGGAGCTAGAGAGATTCAAAAATCAAGCACTTGCTATTTTTAGCAGGCCTGTGCAGAGGAATTAGGGTTTCCTAAAATCTAGGGCGAAACATGACAGTCATGCAGAAGCAGCATCCAACCACGATCGACGTCCTTCAGGCAATCAGCACACAAAGTTTGAGCAATTACTATTTTTAGTAAGTTGCTAAAAATAGCAGGCATATGCGAGCATCAGGTGCCAGAGGCACAATCACATCCCGAGGTTCGAGATAAAGCAAAAATCAGGCTTTTTGGAGCCAAAAATCAGCTTAAAATGCAAAATTTGGGGAAACTTTCTAAAAATAGAAAATTAGGGCAAACAAGGGGCTAGCATGAACAAATCGTTCCAAGTCAGACGAAACTATAAAGAGTTCACTAAGCCTAAGAAATTTGAAGTCCAGCATCAAATTTTGCCCTAGAAGCTACCTGAAGATGATAAAATCCTTCTAAGTCTGAGAAATTTAAAGTTGGCATGGTGAAATGTGCCCTTACGAGCTTGAAGGAATTGAAATTTTCTCTAAGTATGTGAAATTGAAAGCTCCAGCATGAAAATGCGCCCCTGGAGTTGAAGAAGTGATTGAAAAGTTTCTAAGTCCTTCAAATTGAAACTACAAGGGGCTAAAAGCACCCAAACTTGAAGGAGGTTTGAAAATTTCTAAGTCTTCGAAATTTGAAGTTGCCACCCTCAAATGCGCCCAGGGTCAAAGAGGGAGCTTGGAAATTGACTAAGGCATCTAAACTTGAAGCTCACTGCCTCATTTGCGCCCTTGGAAGAAGATGGAGTTTGAAATTTCTTCTAAGTATGGTAAACTCAAAGCCTGAACCTCTATTTGCGCATTTGCTAGAAGAGTGGGCCTTGAAATTTTCTAAGTCATGAAATTTGAAGCTCCAAGGGCAAAATGCGCCCAAGCTTGGGAAGATGTTATGAAGAAAAATCCTAAGTGTTGAAACTGAAAGTAGAGGGGCTTAAATGTGCCCTTAGCAAGGAGGAAGCTACAAAATTTTTCTAAGTGCTCAAACTAGAACCATGACCCCTCAAATGCGCCCTTGAACTTGAAGTTGGCTGAAAATCTTCTAAGTGTTTGAAGTTGGAAGCTCCCATTCCCAAATGCGCCCTTGAGAGAAAATGAAAGATAAGCTGATGTGAAAATTTCTAAGGCATAGAAATGGAAGCAGACCCTTGCAAATGCGCCTTAGTGGAGAGTTGGGTTGGAGAAGTTTTCTAAGTCTAAAAGTGAAGGCACAGGGTATCAAATGCGCCCCAAGCTAGAGTTAGATCATGAAAAATTCTAAGTGTTGGGAAATTGGAAGTATACCATGCCAAATGCACCCAACATCCATGAAGACATCAAAAATTTTCTAAGGCATTTAAGCTTGAAGTTGGACACCCCAAATGCGCCCAAGCAAGGAATGAAGGCAAGAAAAGTTTCTAAGTGTTCAAAACTTGGAGTAGACACCCCTGTTTGCACCCAAGAGGATTTTGATGAGGGAATTTTTACTAAGGCATGTAAACTCAAGGTATGAAGGCTCAAATGCGCCCTTGAGGGAGAAGATGATAGGAAAATTTTCTTATCATTTGAAATTGAAAGTTCAAGGGGTCATATGCGCCTAGGAGTTGAGGGGAGAGTTTGATATTTCCTAAGTGTTCAAAACTCAAAGTATCTGGAATATACCGAGCCAAATTTTTTCGTTTTTTAAATAACAGATTACAACATTCAAGCCAGTGCACCCGTTAAGGTTAGAAGGGTAAACCGAAACGTGCAAGAAGTAAACTTAAGATGCAGAAGGGAACTCAACGCCAAGTATGTGCTACCCAATCCAAGGTGGAGTGAGGGGCGACCATATGACGGAGTGATTACAGAAAGTAAAGCTTGAAAGGAAATGCTGAATAACGGAACTACTCAACACCCAGAATGTGCTTGCTCACCCCGAAGGGAAAGTAGCTACCATAGGGCGGAGCTCTACAATTTCCAACTAAGACTGAAAGCATACGTAAAGGAAATGCTGAATACTGAATCTACTCTACACCCAGAATGTGCTTGCTGACCCAAGATGGGAAAGTAGCGACCATAGGGCGGATATGGATTACATACAATATCAAAATGCTGAAAGAGAGAACATTACAATCTGACTGAGCAAGAATCTAAGACCGACAGTACTACTGCCAGTATACAATTTGAAAGATGATTACTTGCTACCAATTACAAATCAGCCTTTAAGAATATTGCAATAATTTTGAAGCATTCAATGATTGCCAAGAATAAGCTTAACTTGCATGAAAGGAACGGATCCAACCTCTTTAAATCTGTGCAATCTTCAATGATGTCTTCGTGAAGCCTCTAAGAGTTCCCAGCACCCATCCAAGAGCAATAGTGCAGATCCCTATTTGCTGTTATAACAAAACTGTATTTTTTCTTCATAAACCAGCAACACAGATTTATATAAATGCTTAGATCTTCCTAGAAACTGATCCAAATGACTAGATATTTAATGCGAAACAACTTTAACAAGAAGGCGCTCAAACTAGAAACAAGAAACAGACTTGAGAAACCACTTATATTAAATGCACAAATCCCAAGACCTTGAGAATGGTACGGCCTTGCTGACAGGTTCGACTTCACTTTAAAAATCAGATACACCAATAAAAATTCTGCAACTTAACACACAATGGCGCCCAAGCCAAAGGAATAGAACTATCCAATACCCACAATGCAATATTTTGTATTTTTGGAGATATGAATGAAATACTAGATCTGCTGTAGCTAATGCGCCAAAAACAGAGAACCTCTAACATGCAAGATCTGAAACTAACAATACGAATGCAGATTTAAATGCACGGAATACAATGAATTCACAACTAGACTAAATTCATCACTAGTCGTTGTCTTACAAACGAGAAGAGATGCCCAATGGTTAGGAGGTCTTCATCCCTCGAAGTGATCCAGATTCAATCCGGCAGCATAACGGTGTATTTTCCAAGATGACCCAAATGATGCACAAGACTCCCTTTTTATAATTTCTGCTTGACTTCACGAAACCCTAGAAACAGCTTTTAGGTCAAAACTTTCATCTTCTCAAGAAGGCGTACCTTCTCCTCAAAGCATTAATAAATGATATTTTAATTAAAAGTCCATCTTGAAAAGTGCGCCCCACATCATCTTGCTTGACTTAGGCAATAATTAAAATAATCATTTAATGAGGGCGCCACCCTCAATGGCCCCTTTTTAAAACATCTTTAAGTCATTACTTCTAAGCCCAAGGTCAACATTAAAATATAATATTTAAATGTGCCTTTAATGAAATAACTTAACTTATCCCTCCGGAGGTGCACTGAAGCCAAAACTGATCCAAACATCTGACCATTGAAACAGGAAGTCAACCGAGCTGAACATCATCTGCCAAACTGCCAAAAATAGAATTTACTAAAAATAGTAAATTCCAAAAAGTACCCAGAATGCCGGAATGATCATACCACTGCGAAGCCCTCTGAAAACCCAGAAGGAATCCGCCATTAAAACTGACATCTCCGAACAATGACCTCCTCAAAATTTGGAAACCCTAATTTTAACTTCCGACTAGCCTCCGGGTTCCCAACGAAAGGCCAACGGTCACTGAAACTGTCACGCTTAGAAAGGGGACATTACAGTCCGCCCTCCCCAAGATTGCTTGTCCTCAAGCAATTGCAAACTAGGGTGCTGCATTATCTCATCACTTTCCCACGTTGCATCCTCCATCGGCAGGTTCTTCCATTTTACCAAACATTCTCTGATAGTTCTATTCCTCAAGGAACGTTCTCTGAAGTCAAGTATCGACTCGGGAACCAGAACCAACTGTCCTTCCTCGTCCAATGGTGGCAACTGTGAAGAAGCGACCACATTGTGTCCAAGAGCCTTCTTGAGGCGAGACACGTGGAAGACGTTATGCACTCTGCTATCTGAAGGTAGCTCCAACTCATAAGCAACAGCCCCAACCTTTCTGATGACCCTAAACGGCCCATAGAAGCGAGGTTTGAGCTTCTCAGCTCCACTCTTCTTGAGAGTTGACTGTCTGTAAGGTTGTAAACGGAGATAGACCATATCCCCAACCTCAAAAGAACGTTCAATACGCTTCTGATCAGCATACAACTTCTGCTGATTTTGTGCAATCTGCAAATTCTCCTTCAAGGACCTCATTATGTCCTGACTATGCTGCAACAAATCCTTGGCTAAAGGAGCTTTGCTGTCACCAAACACCAAATCTGCAAAGCTGGGTGCTTCATACCCATAAAGTGCCAAGAAGGGAGACATTTTGATTGACATATGGAAGGTAGAGTTGTAACAGTACTCGCCTATATGCAGCCACTTAACCCAAGCTTTCTGCTGTTCTGACACATAGTTTCTCAAGTAGCCTTCTAGCCACTTGTTCACCACTTCTGTTTGCCCGTCAGTTTGGGGGTGATAACTCGTGCTTGGGGTGAGCACAGTACCACTCATTCTAAAAATTTCCTGCCAAAAGGTACTTAGGAACTTACTGTCCCTATCACTTACAATATTCTTAGGCAAACCATGAAGTCTAAACACTTCTCGAAAAAACAAATCTGCAACTTGGGCTGCAGAAAAAGTGCTGGTAATGGCAAAGAAATGAGCAAACTTGGTTAATCTGTCAACTACCACATAAATGCAATCCTTCCCTTGGGCCTTGGGCAACCCAGTGATGAAATCCATTGAAATGCTTTCCCATTTTTGATTAGGAATTGGAAGTGGTTGCAGCAAACCGGCTGGTAAGGTGTGCTCATTTTTATTTGCTTGGCAAACAGGACATTCCTGAATGTAACGTTGAACCTCCTTCTTCAAACCTTTCCAAGAAAACCTTTCTCGGATCTGCCTATAGGTCTTAAAAAACCCTTGGTGACCAGCAACTGGAATGTCATGAAAATTCAAGAGAATCTTCTTCTTGAGCTTAGAATCGGCTACCAGAAAGATTCTACCCTTATACTGAATCAAACCCTCAACCACTTGGTACTTTTCATCATGGAAAGTACCTTCCAGAATGCTGGTTGCAAACTGATTTTTTGCATAATCAGCAAACAACATGTCTCTCCAATCTGCAGTAAGCTCACACAATGAGCTAAGATGAGGTCTTCTGGAGAGAGCATCGGCCACGACATTATTTTTCCCCTTGACATATTCAATGTCAAAGTCGTAAGCTTGAAGCTTACTCACCCATTTCTGTTACCTCTCATTTAAATCCTTCTGGTGCATAAAATGCTTGAGGCTATTGTGGTCTGTTTTAACCACGAACTTATTCCCCACCAATTACTGTCGGAACTTGGCTAATGCATGCATAATGGCAAGCATTTCTTTGTCATAAATTGAATATGACCTTTCCACACCCCTTAATTTCCGGCTTTCAAACACAATAGGGTGTTTGTCTTGCATCAGGACAGCACCAACTCCTTCACCCGATGCATCACACTGCAGCTCGAATGGCTTAGAGAAATCAGGGATAGCCAAAACTGGGCACGAGCTCATGATCTTCTTAAATTTTTCAAACACAACTTGAGCCTTTTCTGACCAAACAAAGGCTCCCTTTTTGGTGAGATCAGTAAGAGGAGCCGCATTCTGAGAATACCCCTTAACAAACCTCCGATAGAAACCACAAAGGCCCAAAAAACCTTTCAACTGAGTCAAACTTTCAGGTGGTGGCCAATCAACCACGGCTTTGATCTTCTCCGGATCCACCTTTACTCCCTCAGCACTGATTATGTGGCCAAGGTATAATAACTCCACCATTCCAAATTCACATTTGGAAGCCTTTGCGAACAAACTCTCAGATTCCATGATACTAAGCACTTCCTCCAAGTGCTTGAGGTGATCTTCCCAAGTCTTGCTGTAGATCAGAATGTCGTCAAAAAATATCAGCACAAACCGCCTTAACTGATTCTGAAACACACGGTTCATGCAAGGCTGAAAGGTGGCCGGTGCATTAGTCAAACCAAATGGCATGACTAAGAATTCGAACTGGCCATAGTGACATCTGAAAGCTGTCTTTTCCACATCTGATCCCCTCATCCTTATCTGATGGTAACCCGATCTTAGATCAATCTTTGAGAAAAACTTAGCCCCATGTAGCTCATCAATGAGCTCATCTATTCTGGGAATGGGGTATCTATTCTTGATAGTGCTTTGGTTCAAAGCACGATAGTCCACGCACATGCGCATGGTACCATCCTTCTTCTTTACAAGAACCACTGCAGAAGCAAAGGGGCTCTTGCTTGGGTGTATGAAACCCATCTCCAAAAGTTCTCGGATATTCTTCTCAATCTCATCCTTTTGCCTCTTCGGATACCGGTAAGGAGTTGTGATCATCGGTTTAGCTCCTTCCTTGAGCTCTATTATGTGTTCTGAACCTCGATCAGGGGGAGGTCCAGGAGGTAAATCAGCAAACACTTTACTCTTTTTGGTGAGTAAAGATTGGATATCAGGAGGATGCTCTACTTTAGTTTCAGCTGGACTTGCTGGAAGAATCATGCACTCAGCAGCCCATTCCACTTGATCATGACGTATCAACTTCGCCATCCTCTTGAATGATACAATCCGAGGACCACCATTTGACATACCTCTCAACACCACCTTCTTCCCATCGGATTGAAACTTCAACTCCATAGTTTGCAGATTTAGAGAGATCTCTCCAAGAGATCGCAGCCATTGAATGCCAAGGACAGCATCCGTATCTCCAATATTGACCACATAGAAGTCATCCTTGACTTCGTAATTTCCCAATTGCATTGACATGTTCGGAATCCTCTTGGTGCATGAGATGTGAAACCCATCCGCAACCATAACTCTGAACCCTTCAAAGTCGTCTGTTTGCAATCCTTTCTTTGCCACCACAACTTCGTCTATGAAGTTATGTGTTGCACCAGTGTCAATCAAAGCAACAATACGTTGCCCTTTGATCATTCCCCGAACTTTAAAGGACTCATTTTTTGGAAGCTCGAAAGCTGAGCCAATGTACCACCACTTTCTTTTTCACCTTCAGACTCTTCTGGAGTATTTTCTTCATCGCTGTCCTCAAAGTCAGCTTGCTGATCAGAAAAATCAGAATTGCTTTCATCAGTTGTGTAGAACTCAATTTGATGAATTTTAGCCCCCTTTGGGCACACATGATCTTGTGACCATTTTTCCCAACAACGGAAACATAAACCTTTCCTACGGAGTTCATTGATAGTCTCTGGATCCAATCTTGAGCCATGAGGTTTCTGTGGTTTAAACTCCTTATGATGAGGCTTCTGATGAAACTTTTTCCCTCTATCTCCTTTGTGAAAAGCTGGTTTGGAATGGAACTTAGCTTTGGGAGCAGCCCACTCCATGTTTCTAGCTTTTTTCATTGCTTCTTGTAGGGACGGTGGATCAAAAGCTTTGATCCAACCCTTGATTAGCTCCATCAATCCTTCAGTGAATAGGATTACTAACCTTCTCTCTGTGATTCCAGTGACCATAACTGAAAGTCTTTGAAACTCAGCTATGTAGGCATCCACAGTGCCATATTGTCTCAACTGTGCCAACTCCCTAAAGTGCACTTCTGGGTCCTTCTTCTCGAACCTTTCAATGAATCTATTGGAGAATTCATCGTATCTAGTGATAGACCCATGACCTAAGGTGACTGGAAGCCATGGTACCCACCATTCATCGCCACCCCATCTAGGTTGTAGTAGAATCTAATAAACTTCTTCTTCAATGGTAAATACTGGTGCCAAATTGTCTATTTTTGTAACGGGGCTCGGCGGAATTATTGTCGCTTCCATCAAAATGGGCGGCTAACCTTGTTGAGCAGTTCCAATCTCCCTTGTCTTTGGGGTTCTTTTGATCCCTTATAGTTCCTACCTTGGCCTCTATCCTTCCTCCGATACTCCATGTAATCATTGAAGGACATCTCAAGTTTTACTTCATCAGAGAAAGAGTGTCATACTCTGTTCGGCCTATCCTCACCCTCTCCAAGGGTGAAATATTTTCTTTAGGATCAGGCTGTGGGATTGCTGGTGTCAGAAACGTGGGTTTGAATGGTCTAGCAGAAATGTAAGTGTTGCTCACTGCAGGTTGGGCAACATGACCATTGTGCGGGTTGGAAGCACTGTGCTCCCCGGTATGCCCTGGGTTGGGTTGTGGAATACTGGGACCCAATCTCCCCAACAGGAGAGAAAACATATCCATCATGGCATCCATCTTCTTATCGAGTCCTTGCCCCAAATTGGCTGAATTGTCTATACCCTTCCCATTGTCACCTCTGTTGCCAGAACTTCTTTCGTTATCCCCCATTTCTGTTTCTTGCGAAGGCTCCCAATTAGCCCTCAAAACCTCGGAAGCTGTGTGACCTTCTGGGGCTTGATGCAACTGAGTCTGAACTGTACCTCTCTTGTATACTCTTGCCAAATACCTCTGTTCTCTGTCACTCATAGAAGGCTGATTTCACAGGATGGCAGGAAGATGGCTCTGATACCACTGAAATATTCCGAGCCAAATTTTTTCGTTTTTCAATAACAGATTACAACATTCAAGCCAGTGCACCCGTTAAGGTTAGAAGGGTAAACCGAAACGTGCAAGAAGTAAACTTAAGATACAGAAGGGAACTCAACGCCAAGTATGTGCTACCCAATCCAAGCGGAGTGAGGGGCGACCATATGACGGAGTGATTACAGAAAGTAAAGCTTGAAAGGAAATGCTGAATAACGGAACTACTCAACACCCAGAATGTGCTTGCTCACCCCGAAGGGAAAGTAGCTACCATAGGGCGGAGCTCTACAATTTCCAACTAAGACTGAAAGCATACGTAAAGGAAATGCTGAATACTGAATCTACTCTACACCCAGAATGTGCTTGCTGACCCAAGATGGGAAAGTAGCGACCATAGGGCGGATAAAGATTACATACAATTTCAAAATGCTGAAAGAGAGAACTTTACAATCTGACTGAGCAAGAATCTAAGACCGACAGTACTACTGCCAGTATACAATTTGAAAGATGATTACTTGCTACCAATTACAAATCAGCCTTTAAGAATATTGCAATAATTTTGATGCATTCAATGATTGCCAAGAATAAGCTTAACTTGCATGAAAGGAACGGATCCAACCTCTTTAAATCTGTGCAATCTTCAATGATGTCTCCGTGAAGCCTCTAAGAGTTCCCAGCACCCATCCAAGAGCAATAGTGCAGATCCCTATTTGCTGTTATAACAAAACTGTATTTTTTCTTCATAAACCAGCAACACAGATTTATATAAATGCTTAGATCTTCCTAGAAACTGATCCAAATGACTAGATATTTAATGCGAAACAACTTTAACAAGAAGGCGCTCAAACTAGAAACAAGAAACAGACTTGAGAAACCACTTATATTAAATGCACAAATCCCAAGACCTTGAGAATGGTACGGCCTTGCTGACAGGTTCGACTTCACTTTAAAAATCAGATACACCAATAAAAATTCTGCAACTTAACACACAATGGCGCCCAAGCCAAAGGAATAGAACTATCCAATACCCACAATGCAATATTTTGTATTTTTGGAGATATGAATGAAATACTAGATCTGCTGTAGCTAATGCGCCAAAAACAGAGAACCTCTAACATGCAAGATCTGAAACTAACAATACGAATGCAGATTTAAATGCACGGAATACAATGAATTCACAACTAGACTAAATTCATCACTAGTCGTTGTCTTACAAACGAGAAGAGATGCCCAATGGTTAGGAGGTCTTCATCCCTCGAAGTGATCCAGATTCAATCCGGCAGCATAACGGTGTATTTTCCAAGATGATCCAAATGATGCACAAGACTCCCTTTTTATAATTTCTGCTTGACTTCACGAAACCCTAGAAACAGCTTTTAGGTCAAAACTTTCATCTTCTCAAGAAGGCGTACCTTCTCCTCAAAGCATTAATAAATGATATTTTAATTAAAAGTCCATCTTGAAAAGTGCGCCCCACATCATCTTGCTTGACTTAGGCAATAATTAAAATAATCATTTAATGAGGGCGCCACCCTCAATGGCCCCTTTTTAAAACATCTTTAAGTCATTACTTCTAAGCCCAAGGTCAACATTAAAATATAATATTTAAATGTGCCTTTAATGAAATAACTTAACTTATCCCTCCGGAGGTGCACTGAAGCCAAAACTGATCCAAACATCTGACCATTGAAACAGGAAGTCAACCGAGCTGAACATCATCTGCCAAACTGCCAAAAATAGAATTTACTAAAAATAGTAAATTCCAAAAAGTACCCAGAATGCCGGAATGATCATACCACTGCGAAGCCCTCTGAAAACCCAGAAGGAATCCGCCATTAAAACTGACATCTCCGAACAATGACCTCCTCAAAATTAGGAAACCCTAATTTTAACTTCCGACTAGCCTCCGGGTTCCCAACGAAAGGCCAACGGTCACTGAAACTGTCACGCTTAGAAAGGGGACATTACAGTATCACCTCCTAAATGCGCCTTGCTTGGCATGGAGATGAAGTGAAAAAAATTCTAAGTGTTGCTTACTTGAGGCTTGGACCCCTGAATGCGCCTAAATTTGAAGCTGGAGGTTGATGAAATAAAACTAAGCATTGAGGATCAAAAGTGGAAGGAGGCCATGGTAAGTGCACCCATCAAAGGTGAAGAGGACTTGAATTTTTTCTAAGTGTTTCAAATTTTAAATCAGGCCCCCTCAGATGCACCTAGGTTAAGGGTTGAAAGTTGGAAATCTTGCTAAGTGATGGAAAATGGAACCTCAAGGTGGTGATTGTGCCTACACTTGAAGAAGCATTGAAAAATTTTCTAAGTGTAACAAAAATGAAAGTTGAAGGGTCCAAATGCGCCTAAAGGAAAGAAGGTGACTCAAAATCTTTCTAAGGCATTGGAATTGGAGGTAGATACCCTCAAGTGCGCCCAGCTCAAGAAGGGAGATGGAAAAATATTCTAAGTGTATGAAATTTGAAGTGGAGAAGGAAGTTGATTGAAAATTTGCTTAAATGTTCAAAACTTGAAATTAGACCCCTAATTGTGCCTGGCATGAAGGATAAAATGGAAATTTTCTATGGAGCAAAGAAAATATGCCTAGAGATCAAGAATGAGAATAAAATTGTTGGCAAATATTTTTCTAAGGTTAAAATTCAAAAGAATTAAATGAACCCCTTCGTTGTATACCCATGAATTCGATGCGTTCTGAGGGAAATTTTCTTCTGGGTATTGAAGATTGTCGATGAGGAATGGATTTTAGTTGCGGCGTTTGTGTTTAAAAAACCTTGTGCTCTAAGCTGATCAAAAAGATAGGCAACTTAGTTTAGTTTACTTTCTTTCAAACAACATCAGCAAGAGGGAGCTTCCCCTCCTAATTTGAAGAGCAGTTTATCTGTGCATAGCTGTCCGTTTTCAAATCCGCATTCCAAAGGTGCGAATTTAAACGCCAACACTAGGCCAGTGTAGAGTATGGGCCCAGTTATATTCTGTCCTAAACCCTGACTTACTTCAATAGCTTTAGCGTAAGCTTGATTTATGTCTGCTGGAGTGGGGTGAGATCTCACGAACATTGCAGTCAAAGGATCAAGTGCCGAATAATAGCTTTCTCGAGCATCAACAACAACATAAGGAGTCGTAACCTTGTTAGGGCCTTTTGGAACCTATTATTGAATGCATGAATGGGATCCTTGTCTTGTCTTCTCACCTCTGCAAATTGACGATAAAGTTCTACAGGGGTGATTGGTACACCAAACTTTCCGATGAAGGTCTCCTTCATCTGCTCCCATGTTCTTATAGACCCCACTGGTAGGTGAATGAACCAAAAATGAGCCTCTTCTCCCAAAGAATACGGGAACAGGCGGCAAGCCACGTCTGCATACCCAATCTGCCTATTGCGTAAGTGACCTTCAAACATCTTGATATGGTCCTCGGCCGTGTAGTTAACATCATTGGCAATGAACTTAGTACAAAAATTTTCAGGATTCTTTGGCATCTCATGGTAGTCTTGAAACTCTAGCGCAGATGGGTTGGTGACCAACCATGTAGCACCGTTTGGAGCAGGTTGACCTCCTTGCTGACATCCTGGTTGAGCCATAGCTTGAACATGTTTCGGCTGAGCAAATCTTGAAGCACTAGGTGGAGTTCTGAATAAACTCGAAATTTCTTCTTCGCTTGACTGAACTTCTTCGTTTGATAAAAAATTCTTCACTTGACTTGACTTCTTTGCTTGAATGAACTTATTTCTTCTTCCTTGATCTTGTAGGTAGCTCTAACTCCACAAAATCTTTAGATGAACTGGGCGTAGACCTCAAAATTCTCTTCAACTTGTCTGGCGAAAATGAACTGATACGATCCAGAATGTAAATGCTTCTTCTATTGGCGGTGCGCGGGATTGTTTAACTCTGAGAGAACACCATCTTGACTTACGATAATTTTCTCCAATGGAACTTTTCGTACTTCAAACCCTTTCTTCTTCAACACAACTGTATGCTGTAGCTGTTATTCGCCCTCCTTCTAGCACCAGTTCTGTTGACGTGGTTTTTGAGACCGCACCAACACAGAATAAAGTTTCCCAACGGATACCCTATCCTCTCTTGAACAAAGTATTCAGCATGCTAAGATTGCGAGTAAGATCATGCTTTCAACTCCAAGGTTCCGAATACTTAGAATACCCTCAGTTGGTTTGATGTGAGTTGTTGTGTTCTCACGAGGGGACTTACACAATTGTTTGACAGCTAACAACAGACAGTGGATTAAGGGATTTTGTGTAATTCAAATGATTTGGCAAGTGGGCACAAGTTTCCTAATTCTAACCGGAGATGAACTGAAATTAAAGGGTGTAGGGCCTAAGAAGTTCTAATCTATTTTAAGGTGTGGGACATGGCGATCAATTCTCACAAGCTTCAACCAAGCTCCGTTTTGCCTCACTTCGGACAGCTTCCGCAGAACTGGTGCAATCTTCAGAGGAGTGACTCAAGATGTTCAGATCACGATTTAGCATGAAGACACCATCACAACGACGCATGCCCACATATAAACCATAATCGAGGTTAAGTTTCACAAAGTTCCAGTTGACCACGCAAGGCGAACCCACCGTCAGCGAGCCCGCTAGTGGTATGGACAAACGAAGTCTTGTTCAAATCGAGCACCACATTCCACAATTGCTAAGTACTTGCATGAAATGAAATCTACTTTACTTTAAGCTACTTCAAGATGCTACGTGAATTGGAAGGACGAAGAAGCCTCAACAACTATTCACAACAAAGAAGAATTCACCATCAATGAAAATTCTTTTATTATGAAAGCATACATGACAACTTCTTACAAAGTATCCAAAGGGAAGACTTTCCTTCCTTTTCAATCTAAACTATACTATCAACAATCTAATTGCTCTCTACTCCTTCTCTAAGCTCTGCTTCTACTTCTAAAATCTAATGAGATACAAATGAGGGGGACTCCCCCTTTTATAGTTTGCCAAGCCCAACGGACGGCTTAGATTACAATCGGCTGGATGGCCCAGATTGTGACACCTCAGCCCTAAACAAGATTTGCCCTAAAAACTGCCACCAAGAAGAGTGGGGTAATAAATGAGCCATAAAGTCCACCATCCTTCTAGAAGATTCCGCTTGTAGATGCGTTCACACTATTCTTGATCTTCTTTCTTGGCGTTGTTCTTTGACTTCTTTCGCTTGAGGGTCTTCGTCTTTGTCACTTAAGTTATACTTAGCCATTTTCTTGCAACTTTCTCCCTTCGAGATTGAAACTCATTATCTTCTTCCGAAGGTTGTTATATCATCGTGCTTCATCACTTCAAGTCATTGTGCTCTGGCCTCCACGCTCATCCTGCAAAACAAGCAAGGAGAAAAGCATTAGAACACCTCATAATGTAAACTTAACTCACTTACCAGGATTTTCATGCTTTGATCTCCAAGCGTTCATCACCTTCACTAGACAACTTCACGTTCAAATTCTTCATGCCTTAGCCAAATTTCCAACCCATCTTGCATTCTGCCTGGGCATACTTCATTCTGATGTTTTATCCGACTCAAGCTCGAGAAAATCCTCTCATCAGGAATTTGACCAAAATTCATCCACCAAGGCAAATTTTATCTTGAAAACATGTTTTATTCCTTGCCTTAGAAAATTTTCCAAACTTCCCTTAGGAAATTCATTATTTGAGTGCCTATCAAAAATCTCCACCCTGAAAGCCCTAACAAGCTGTGGAAGACCTCAAAATCCATTCCTCATCGATAATCATCAATACCCAGAAGAAAATTTCTTTCAAAATGCGTCGAATCCATGGGTACCCAACGAATGGGTTCATTTAATTTTCTTCAATTTTGAACCTTAGAAAATATTCTTTCATCAAATTTATATCATTTCTTCACCCTGGAGCATATTTCTTTACTCTGACTTGAAAACTTTTATCAACCCTGTGAAGCTGGCAGTCACTGACTTCACCTCTGGCAATTTTGCTCATGTTTCAGGAAAATCCTATCTCCTCAGAGTCTAGGCGTATTTTCTAGAGGAGGAAATATTTGTGTCTTAGAAAATTTTTGATCACCTTGAAAATTTTGCCTTAGGAAATTTCACTCAACTCTGTCCACCTTGCCTTTACACTTTGAGCGCATATCACACTTGATGAAGGATATTCAATATGCCTAGCACCTCACTTGTCTTCATCCACACTTGGGCGCATTTCAACTTGAAGGTGAATAAAACCACGCCTTTGAAACAAAAAATTCAACTCTTAACACTTTCAACGTCCTACCACTTTACCTTATAGGCTTATCACTCCCAACGCTTAGCAATTTTGTTTTTCTCCACCTTGTATTTTATTCACCACCCTAGGCGCATATCACATTTGATGCCAAGCATGCTTCACTTCACACGTCTTGAAAAAAAAAAAATTCTCCAATACCCACCACCTTTACCACACTTCATCCTCAAGACTAATCTTTACATGGCGCATATTCATGAGAGAGGAGAATAACCCTTTCCAACGTCCTTGCTTTGACTTGTTGACCCCTCAAATATGGGCGCATTTTTCATGATGTGGAGGATAAAGTTTAAAACATGGGCGCATATTTGATGTCATGAAGGATGAAACGCATTCAATGCCACCTTGTGACCCTTGAGCTTCCCCATTTTTGTCTCTACATGCCCTCATTTGGGGGCATTTTGCACTTGATGAAGGATCAACGCCTTTGACTCATATTTTGAATCTTTGACCCCCTCTCTTGAGATGGGCGCATTTGGCCATATGTGAAGGACGAGTTTGTTGACCTTTTGACTTTCTTGGGTGCATTTCTTACTTGATGGAGGATGGGCGCAAATGGAGGGTGGTGGAGGATATTTTCATGCCTTAGACAATTTTGCCATCAACTCTCTCAACTTGGGCGCATTTTGATGGGTGAGGTGGATGAAAAACTTTGACTTTCTTTGACTCACTTGCTTTGGGCGCATTTTGGCCTAGGAGGTGAATTTTTTACACTTAGAAATTTTTTGAATGCCGCCAACTTGCATGTGGCGCATTTTCCATGTGATGGAGGATTAACACTTAAACATTTTCTTGACTTCCAGCTTGATGAGGGCGCATTTTGCCTGGGGAGCAGGACGAGTTTATAACTTAGAGAATTTTTTTAGCAACTTGCCTTCAAGGTGGGCGCATTTTGCCATAACTGCAGGACAAAGCTTCAGACTTAGAATTTTTTCATGATCTCACATGTTTATCCATGCCCTGCTATTTATAGTAAGCCCTCTGAATTTTGCATCTCTGAAGCTCAGAACGGTTTGAAATTTTGAACATTGCATCCTCATGACCTTGTTACCCTGTCAACACTGCCATTTTTAGTCGACCTGCTATTTTTAGCCCATTTCTGAAGGTGATTTACTATTTATAGTAACCTCTCGTTTCTGGTAGCTCCACTGCTCCGATTAACTTGAAATTTGAATGAGGCGCTCCTCACCGCGTGACTTGCCTGTCGACATCAACGCATGCGCCTGACTTGCTATTTTTAGCCCGTTTCCAAATTGACTTACTATAAATAGTAAGTGCTTCGTTTGACTTGAAATTTAACCAGCAGATAGCCTGAAGGACGCTGCTCGCGGTGGTTTACACCGGTTTTCGAAAATTCTGACTTTTGACTCCTCTTTTCAGGCTCCGAAGTTGGAAACCCTAATTCGCTCTGCATGCGTATCAAATGATCTCTGTTTGCTCTCGTTTCTGTGGCATTGCGATCAGCTCGTGATTCTAAACTGCTAGGAAGCTGCCGGGACGCACCGCTAAAAATAGTAAGTTCCTTATTAGTGGTTATCTCTGTCTGCATGTCACACCATTGGGAAGCTCTCGAAAACCCACCGGAATCATCCACATGCAAAGAAACCCCATGCAAACCCTAAAATAGCCTCGGCAATTGAAAGTTGTTTCACTTTGCATGTTATACCATTAAGGTCTCAAAAACCGAAGGAATATGCCAACATGCAAAGAAAACTGATCCAACCCTGAAATTTGTCCCGAAGTTTGGACTGCTAAAAATAGAAAGTTGTTTGCTCCAAATTTTTATGCAGCAACCTAATGTGCTCTGAATGCATTGTGATTTTAATCTCAAAAATGTTGACAGATTGCCTGTAATTGCACACTTACTAAAAATAGTAAGTACCTCAGAATCTGATAAAATTTCAGTGGAAGCCTGCTAGAAGCATACTGACATCAATGTTAGGCTCTGTTTTCAATTTATTCACTTCGTTCGACCTAGGACTGACCAGGAAAGATGGAAACCCTAATTCTTGGACTTAGCCAAAATTTCACGTTTGAAGCTCAAAGGCGGAGAAATCCCGGAAAGACAGACATCAGAAAAGAGACAGAGAGAGAGAAAAACCAAAGCCAAAAGACCAGAATGGAGCAAAAATTAGGGGTCCCCATTTTGAATGGGGCAATGTGTGAAAAGGCCACAACACTGACCTGCATCCTATACGGATTCGAACTATAGGGCATAGCTCGACGTTTAGCTCCGCCATAATTTTTTAGGTTTTTAATAGTTTAAAATTAAAACATTAAAAAGTTTAAATCCTTAAATTTTTTTCCTTTGTAATTTAAATTTATTAATAATTATTAATATTTTGTAATAGTTATAATTTTTAAAACTTTAAAATTTTTAATTTAATATCTTCATCATTATATAATTTATAATATATTATTTATTATTAATTAACATAATAATATTAATAATATCAAAGGAACAAGGAGGATTTGTTCTTGGTAGGGAAACGATGGAAGGTGCTTTGGTAGCACATGAAGTTTTGCATTCCATCACAATGAATGTCATTCCGTTATTGATTATCAAGTTGGACACGATGAAAGCATATGATAGAGTAGATTGGTCTTGCCTAATGCAAGTATTAAGAAAGTTTGGTTTCCCTTCAAAATGGTGCAAGTGGATTGTGTCTTGCTTGAAGGGGGCTAAATTCTCAGTCCTTGTCAATGGCTAATTAGTAGGCTTTTTCAGTTCAATTCAGGGTGTAAGACAAGGGGATCCATTATCGCCTTTTCTTTTTATCATTTTGGCGGAGGTCTTGAGTAGGTTTGTGCAGAAGGTACACATACAAGGTAATTGGAAAGGTATTACAATTCCTTCTATAGATATAACAGCAACGCACTCTTTGTTTGCAAATGATACAATCTTATTTGGCAGGGCAACAATTTTGGAAGCCAAACAAATAAAGTATATTTTAGATAAATATACTTCTGCATTAGGTCAAAAGATTAACTCAAGCAAATCAAAGATGTATATCTTTAATACACTAGTAGTCTTAAAGGGACAACTTGTGAGAGTGTTGGGTTTCCAAGAAGCAAATCTCCCTTGTAAATATTTAGGAATTCCTTTTTTTCAGGAGCAAATAGGGTTTCCTATTGGGACAAGGTCATACAAAGTATACAAGTGAGAATTGGGGGTTGTAAGGGAAGGTGGTTATCAATATCAAGAAGGATTCTAATGGTTAAATCTATTCCATCTACAATTCCAAATTATTATATGGATGTTTTGAAAGCACCTCGAACTATCATTGTGCAAATTGAAAAATTGATTAGAATTTTTTTATGGAAAGGTAATATGGACAATAAAAAGAAAATTCCTCTTGTCTCACTGGAAAACATGTGCAGAGAGAAATTGAAAGGAGCAGGGATTCACAATTTAACAGCTAGGAATATTTCACTAGGTGCAAAGTTGGTCTGGCATATGCATTCGAAACCCCAAGCCAAATGGTGTAATATTATGGAGAAGAAATATTTAGACACTAGTGCATCAGACCGCATTTTCTCCATTTCAAATCCACCACAAGGATCTGTTATTTGGAACTTTTTGCTAACTTGTAGAAAAGTAATAACCTTGTACATAACTGGGGAGGTTAATAATGGAGAAAAGGCACAATTCTAGAATGATTCATGGTAGGGATATCCTCCTTTGAATACAATTTATGATTTTCAATTAATAGCAAACCATATAATTCCAATTTGGGGATCAAAAGTAAAGGATTATTTTTACACTACAAACATGCTCACAAGGAAAGTAGTTTGGAAAAAATTTGTGGATCCTATATTATCATCTAAACAACAAAGGATTTTAAATAATTTGTCAAGTGGAAGAGTTGTTTATTGTCAAAATTTTGCAGATAGGGTTATTTGGGCGCCTTCAAAATCAAGTCAATACACAGTGAAATTGGGATACAAGGCAATGATGAATAGGGAAGTGTTGATGTTGATAGCAGCGTCAGGCTGCTTCTTCCAGTGATCTCCTTACTTGTGATAAATTAAATTATAGCCTATGGCTATTTAATTTATTGAGTCATCAAGAGGCACGATTATTGAAGAGTTACATTTATTTGTTAAGACTGACATGTTGTTATGAAGAGACATCAATTACATTTATTAATGAAGAGGCACGATGGATGAAGAGTTGCAATTTAATGAGGCCGACCTCATTCTTCATAAGGATGCGATTTTCTAGAGTCGTCCTCCTTCCTTTGGGTCACGATTCTTAGATGAGACGTGTTCTTTCTTGTGGCCAACTTGTCTTGAAAGGTCACGTCCTTTCCCCACCATTTGTATATATATTCGATGATATCTCCCATTGTGCATCATTCAGATTTTACCCTAGTTTGTTCTCCATCACAAGTGTGAGTTCTTCTCAAGGCAGTTTGATATTATTAGAGGCTGATTTTTTCATCAGCGAATTGTCTTCTTGTATTGCTGTGTTGCATCATTCATTGGTGCTTGTATTTGGGCCTGCATATCAGCCCCTTGTAAGGAGATCATTGTTGTATTGATTCAATATATAAGAGATATATTGTTGTTGGGTTTTTCTCCCTCAAGAGGAGGGTTTTCCCAGGGTATCTGCTGTGTTTTACTGTCTGATTTTTGAATTAATCTTTGTGCATTAAATCTGATCATAAAACTAACATGGTATCAGAGCGGGTTTGAAGAAGATCGTGATCAGATTTCTTATTACAGCAATACTCTTTTCTCTTTCTCATTATCGTCTATCTCTATCTCTTCATCAAGATGGTGAATGGTCTTAAGATTAAGGATAGACTCGAGGGAGCATCAAATTACACATCATGGAGGTTCAGAATCATGCTCACCTTAGAAAAGAATGATTTGGCTAAGTTTGTGAAGACCAAAGTCCCCGAGCCTACGGGAGAGGAAGAGAAGGTTCAGTGGAAGAAGAAAGGTATCAAGGCGAAGAAGATGTTAGTTGATTCCATGAAGGATCATATTGTTCCTATTGTCTCCAAGTTGAAGATGGCAAGAGAGATGTTTAAAACTTTGGAGGAGATGCACGAAATCAACAACACAAGCCGAGCACTTGCATTAAAGCAACAACTTCATCATGTTAAGATGGCGGAAGGAGAATCTGTCATTGCTTACTTCATGGAGATTTCTGAATTGAGAGATCAGCTCTCTACTATTGGTCATTTTGTTGATGTCAAGGATTTGACCATGCTTTCCCTTAATGGTCTTCCTTCATCTTGGGAGTCTTACATTCAAGGAATCAGCACGAGATCGAAACTTCCCAAGTTTGATCGTTTGAGGGTAGACTGTATTCAAGAAGAGTCTAGATTGGCTAGGAGAGGTATTGGTCAAAGCTCTACAAATGAAGACATTCATGTTCTTTCCACTCAATCCTCGAAGAAGAAAGGAAAAGGAGGAAAGAAAGGATACTTCAAGAGGAATAAAGATAAAGAGTCAGATGGTGCTCCCGTATTCAAGAAGAAGTGGGACCTCTCCAAAGTCCAATGTTTTCGTTGTGACAAGTTTGGTCACTATCCAAAGGATTGCCCAACCAGGCCTAATCAACATGCTTCATTTGCGGATGTGGATGAGATCTCTCCTCAGAAGGATTCTAGGGAATTTCTATTTTAAGCCATGGGCCTGTGTTCAAGCCGTGAAGGTTGTGTGCTGATTTGTGCGCAAGTGCAGCGTATCTTACTACGTCCAGTATTTGCATCCATCAGAATATTAAAGAGATAAGTATTCCTTGTTTTCTGAGTTATATCATTTGGATCTTGTTATTAGTAAAGAGAGATAGAGGTTTCTCTCGAATTGTGTTCTCTAGCACAAGATCCTTTGAAGATTTCACTTATTGCAAGTTATGTCATGTTGGTTGTGAAGATTTCTGAGTGTGACTCTGAAATAAAAAGAGAATTGCAATTTCGATGGTGATTAGTTGGTCACATCGATATCATTCTCTAATGCATGAACTGTGATAGAGCCTTGAACTCTTGGAGAGAGTTGGTTTTACATGCTAACTGCGTATTGCATTCAAGAAATTTGTAGTTGTGCAGATTATCTTTTGTTGTGCTGAGTTTAGCACTCTCGAGAGGAGTAAAAGATGGAAGAAAGAGTTATATCAGAATTCTATAAAGATAAGTTTCTTTATCCCTTCATTTTTGATCTTTTGATATATTTCTCTTATAGGTTGATTTATTTATCCATGTTTTAATATTGTTCATAAATTCTTATGTATTCATGCTATAACCTGAGATAGTAAACTTTGCATGATTTAGCCTTGACATTTCCTTGGATAGTTATAAACTATTAGTAATCTCTCTCTAAAATGCTTCCAGGACGGATCAAGGAGCAAGAGGGTGATGGGAGATTGCTTAGAGAGGAAAAGTTTGAGGCATCCAGTGAGGAATTCATGCCGAATGGAGACATGATCAAGCATGAAGTCACAACTTGCAGCCATAGGACTGAGTTGGTGGCTAAAGGGAGTTCACTTCCATAAGTCTTCTTTGCAATCTCTGAAGCAGGGATCAAGAGGGAGTTTTGTGACTCACTGAGAAGTGAAGGTTGCCATGTTGCAAGGCCAAGTGTTAAATCCTTGAAAGACCTCTTCAACTGTTGAGATTAGAATTGCACAAGACAGTCATCTGGATTTGATATTGGTAGCTCCACAAACCTATTCAGAATAGAATGATCTGCAATGAGGTCGAGGAGGTCTACCCTAAACTCTTTATAGTACCAGAGGTGTGCACTGGAAAACATTTATCTAAGGCAAGTGTTGTAGGCAATCTTGGACGAAAAGGTCAGAAGGTTGATGCAAGTACTTGAAGATTCAGAGAGAGCCTACTGAACCTAAAGAAGATGGAAGTATACTATTGAGATTTGGTATGATGGATTGCAAATCCATGTCTACGCCTATGGAGACCAACCTACATAAGTTGAAGGAGGCTGCAGCTAGTTCAAACTTGGTGGATCCCACGATGTACAGGAAGTTGATTGGATCCTTGATGTATCTAGTCAACACTAGACCAAATATTTGCTATACAGTGAGTGCACTTAGTCAGTTCATGTGTGAACCGAGGCAGATACATCTTGTTGCAGTAAAACATATCCTGAGATACTTGCGTGGCACAGTTGGATATGGATTGAGATATTCTTCAGGTGTGGATCTGGAGTTGCATGGCTATACTAATTCTAATTGGGCAGGGTGTGTCACTGATCTGAAGAGCACCTCTGGATGTTGCTTCAATTTGGGATCTACTATGATTTCCTGGTGCAGCAGGAAGCAGTCATCTATAGCATTGAGTACAGCAAAGGTAAAGTATATTACAGCTTGTGTGACAGCTCGGGAAGCAGTGTGGCTTCGTAAGCTCCTTGCAGGATTGTTTGGACAATCAATGGAGCCTACTATCATTCATTGTGATAACCAGAGTTGCGTGAAGCTTTCTGTCAATCCTGTGTTTCATGACAGAACCAAGCGTATTGAGATCAAATACCATTATAGCAGAGATATGGTATTGAGGAAAGCTATACAGTTGAGGTATATTAGCACTAATGAGCAGACAGCAGACATTCTCACCAAGCCTCTCTCCAGGATAAAGTTTGTGTACTTTCGAGATAAGCTTGGTATGGTGGAGAATACAGCCTTAACTGAGAAAGAGTCTCAGTATCAGTGATCCTCTTTAATGAGTTCTTCTCTGTGAGAGAAGTTTAAGGTGAAATCCCTTGTTAATGAGTTCTTCTCTATGAGAGAAGTTCGAGGTGAACTCCCTTGATTCCACCCTCTGGGAGAGCCATGGTGGATGTCATGTGTGTGACTCCATGACAGCATCACATGAGAGAGTCCGTGATGATTTTCTTGTACTTGTGTTTCACCCTCTGGGAGAGCCATGGTGAAAGTCATGTTGAGGTGACAACATCACGCATGTGATGAACACTTGTACATACCATACATGGTTGTAGCCATTATGGTTGATATCATGTTGAGGTGATATCTGATATCATGATGAGGTGATATCCTTTTTTTCCACATATGGTTGTAGCTGTTGTGGTAGACATCACGATGAGGTGATATGTCTTGTGCAGCTGAAAGTATCATCCCTAGCTGAGAGGGAGTGTTGATGTTAATAATAGCGTCAGGCAGCTTCTTCCAGCGATCTCCTTGTGATAAATTAAATTATAGCCTGTGGCTATTTAATTTATTGAGTCATCAAGAGGCACGATTATTGAAGAGTTACATTTATTTGTTAAGACCGACATGTTGTTATGAAGAGACATCAATTACATTTATTAATGAAGAGGCGCGATGGATGAAGAGTTGCAATTTAATGAGGCAGACCTCATTCTTCATAAGGATGCGATTTTCTAGAGTCATCCTCCTTCATTTGGGTCACGATTCTTAGATGAGACGTATTGTTTCTTGTGGCCGACTTGTCTTGATAGGTCACGTCCTTTCCCCACCATTTGTATATATATTTGATGATATCTCCCATTGTGCATCATTTAGATTTCATCCTAGTTCGTTCTCCATCACAAGTGTGAGTTCTTCTCAAGGCAGTTCGATAGATATTATTAGAGGCTGAGTTTTTCATCAGCGAATTGTCTTCTTGTATTGCTGTGTTGCATCATTCATTGGTGCTTGTATTTGGGCCTGCATATCGGCCTCTTGTAAGGAGATCATTGTTGTATTGATTCAATATATAAGAGATATATTGTTGTTGGGTTTTTCTCCCTCAAGAGGAGGGTTTTCCCAGGGTATCTGCTGTGTTTTAGTGTCTGATTTTTGAACTAATCTCTGTGCATTAAATCTGATCATAAAACTAACAGGAAGCACATTCTAAGCCACAAAGAGCTTTGAGTTTTTGTTGGAATCCAGCAGTGCTACCAAAAGCAAGGTGTTTTACCTGGCTGGCCTTGAAAAATAGGATATTAACAAGTTCAAGATTGCATAAAATTAGAATATCAAATCCATTTAACTGTGTGTTATGTGGGACAAGAATAGAGGATATAAACCATTTATTTTTACATTGTTCTTTTGCAAATTCCTATTGGACCTTTATTAACGATAAGCTTAGTTGGTATGCCCCTATTCCGAGCACACTTTGGGATCTGATTTCAAGTTGATCGTTACTATATCAGTCATCTATGTTTGCAAGTCTGTGGAGGATCATTCTTTTTGTAGTTTTGTGGTGCATTTGGTGGGAGCGAAATAAGAGGATCTTCCAAAAGCAACTATTGAGTATTGACCACGTACTATCTAAGCTGGAAAATTCAATTTGTGAAATAACAAAGTCTTATGTGCACAATGCTAAGCATGTAGGTTCTATTTTCTCAGATTGGGATTCAAAGCAACTCAAAATTTGGAAAAAGCTTGTTGTTCTGTTTAAAGGTAGTCTACAATTACCGGTTACAAACAAAGTGGATAGAAAGAAACTTGGATGCCTCCACCAATTGGGTTTGTAAAGTTAAATTTTGATGGAGCTTCCAAAGGAAATCCAGGAAAATCAAGAGTAGGAGTAGTGTTAAGAAGCTCAGAAGGTTTACTCATTAGTGCAAAATCAATAAGATTATCTTCAGGGACAAACAATATAGCAGAAGTGCAAGCTCTATTGCAGGGATTACAAATGGCCATTAATCTGAATATTAAGAAATTACAAATAGAAGGGGACTATTTGGTTATAATCAATACAAGTAGAGACAGAAAACAGTGTAGTTGGAAAATCAACTATATACTTGTACAAATATGGAAATTACTTGATGTTTTGGAGGAACATCAGATCAAGCATACATACAAAGAGGGGAATCAATTGGCTGAAAAATTAGCAAACAGGGGTTGTGATCAAGAGCAGGAGGAAATAATATATGATACAGGGTTAAAAAATATCACACAATTTTCTGTTTTGCAGGATCGGTTGTTATCTTCATTAACCACGATGCTTAATGATTAAATGTATTGCAGACATCAACATTATGATGATGAAAACGATATAATCTTTCACACCAAAAGTGAATCAAAGAGTACTTGTTCACGCAGGAAATCGGGAATTACGTTGGTACTTGTTCAAGTGGCAGCAGTTTGCAATGTCACCAAAAAGTTATTCAAAAACCAGTCGATACAAACAAGTAGCAATTGGATGGGTAATATGTGTGTGTTGAAACACATGTGGTGCGGCAAAATAGTGGTTGATACACACAGTTCTATATTGCAAAATTTCCAGTTCAGTGTATTAATATCATGCATCATTAGGTCTTTTCAAAGTTTTCTTCCATGTGCGAAGATAACAAGTGGCAATTGGTATGAATGTAACTCTGTGTGATTATTACATGTGGTATGAATTGATTACATAGGACTATTAAGCTTATTAATACCCCATTTCATGTAATAATTATATGTATTTCCAAATTACAAGCAAAGATCTCATACATGTGGAATAACACAGATATATGTGTTGAAAAGTTTGGTTTTTGCGCAAAGGTTAATCAAATCATATTCTTGAGCTGCCAAAGTACAGGTTTCCTTCTTTATAATGTGTGGCATTCTCGACTTCAAGTAGAATGGTTTATGGAGGATTGGTTTCTGCAGGTTTTCACATTCCTTTTGCATTTGTTGTTGAAAGTTTCTAGTGAATATAGGTGCTTCAGATGCTAGTAAGGGTCTATTAGCTTCCATTTTTCGGCCATTGTCTTCATAACTCTCAGTTCTCGAGCATTGTCTTCAGTGTTCTCTTCATATTTAGTGCTGTCAGTGTTATCTTTGGGTGTCAAATTCTATTTCCTGGTGGGTATAATTGGTAGTTCTAGTGTGGGTAAAATTGATATAAAGTCTTTGGTCAGCATTGATAACAGAATCTTGTATACGGTTCCTGGTTGACATTGAAGTCTTTCTTCAAAGTCCCTAGGTATTTGGCTCAGGGAGTGTTGGTAACAAATGGAGTATTTTCCTAAAAAAATTCAGAGTTGCAGTACAAGTGAAAGAAAGGGAACTTCCTTTTTCTGAGGAGGTCACAGAGTTTGAGCTATCCCAAGTTTTTAAAATGTCATGTCCAAGTCTCCTTGACAATATAAAAACTGTCATAGGACAAGAGATATTGTGTCCAAGTTCTCCTAGACTACTATTTCTGTCTCAGTTACTTTCTATCTATCTGTACAATGCAATGGACCTTTTGCAGTCATTTGAATTTCTGTCAATTGTGGTTAAGGAGTCGGTTCAACCAAATTATCTCAAAGAAGAAGAGCTATTGTAGTATATTCAGGGGTACAACCTGGACAAGGGGAAAGCTTACGTGGGAGGAATTTTTCCAAATCACTATCTTAAGTGTAAAAGAGCATACAAGGAGGTGTATGAAGCTATAAAGAAAGGCCTAAGGGATGATGATCCATGGTTGCTTTACAAGACACTAAATCTGCATTCTCAAGAACTTGGTCTTCAAATGGTGGATAAATTTAAAGAAAAAAAAAATTGTTTCCTTTCTGTAATGTCCCCATTTTGGCCATACACTCTTCTTTTGGATTTAGCCTATTTCCAGAAATCCGTAGGCTAAGTTGAAGTAGAAAACTAGGGTTTCCTCTTTCAGATACTGCTCAGTTGGCGTTCAGAGGATGTTGTGTAGACTTACTATTTATAGCAGTTTGCTAATTTTAGCAAGTCTATCTTTTGGCAGTATCTATCTAGCAAAAATTCAATCCTTTGCAGTTCAGTGTTCAGTTTGGCTTTCCGATGGTTTTGAAGTTAACTTACTATTTTTTGGCATTTGCTATTTTTAGTAAGTTCATTTTTGGCAGAAGCATCATCATCAACTTGGTTCAGTTTGGCATTTGTCAGTTTGCTTTTTTTAGCAATTCATCAGTTGCAGCTTAGGCATTGTATTTGGTTATCTCCTTGGACTGAGTTTCAGACTTAGTCAATTTTCATGTCTTGAAGTTGTACCCCACGCCTAGGCTTGATGACTTCAAGTTGTTTTAAAGAAGGGGACATAAAGGGGTCAAGTGAGCATTTAATTATTTAATAAATGCTTTATTGTTGCAATATGAAATGGATGCCTAAAGGGGAAGTTGAATGATATTTTAATATTTCAAAAAGTGAAATGCTTAAAGTGGCATCCCTTTTGGAAGTTGAAGTGATTCAACTTCTTGGAATTTGAAGAGTTCTTGTTGCTTCATTTGCCAACTGAAGCTTATATATTGCTGTTGTTTGAAGAGTTGAGCATCCAATATTTTTATGTTAATGATATGCTGTCGAAATGACAACTTGTTTAATACTTCGAGGGATGCTTACCTCCTAGTTCCAATCCAATTTCGTGTTTGAAATACAACACCTAGTTGGTCATTTGCTGCTTCTCAAATCAGACTAGCAGATTGAGCTCAATAGTTGAAGATTTTGATGAAATTTCCAGTTTTGAAGTTGCTGATACAGTCATAGCTGAAGGTGGTTTTTGCATACAGCTTTTGGTATGAATTTATTTTGGTTATGGGTATTTGATCATTGCATTTCTATGATAATGGCGACCATATTTGGAGGTTTTCAGATTTTAATTCCAAGTTTCTAATTTTTCCAAGAGAAATCGCCCCTCTACAAGGCCGTACCATCTCATGAGTGCTTTGGGATTCGTGCAAGAATAATATCTTGAGTTTTGATGCAGTTTTGTAGTTTGAGTTTGGGCGCCATCCTCCTAGAAGGTATTTGCAAAACATTCCAGCTTATTCGGAGGTATTTAGAAGGAGTTGTGATCATTTTTATGAGTTTGTTGTTTGCTGATAGACATTTCCAGATTGCAGATTTTTATATCAGACTTGTTAGTTTTTGATATAATGCTGGTTTGAGCTTCATTTCTATATCATTATTGTATTGTAAGAGTTAAAGGAAGTGTTACTCTAACCATTGATTGATTTGGAAGCATATCTTTCTTATTTGCAGCTGTTTAATTCATTGTAAAGCTGATTAGTAGTACTAACAGCTATTTATTTTATTTGCTGCAATTAGTTTAAATTTCATACTCCCACGATTGAGTGGTTGAGTTTAAATAATCATCTTTCTTAATTGTAAGTTTCCCCCCACTAAATAAGTGGTTGTGTGGACTGTATTCCCCCCACGTTAATAAGTGGAAGTGAGGATTTAAATGGCTGGCTTGCCGCCTTTAATAATGTAATAATCTCACCCACTGAATAAGTGGAGTATCCCCATTGCTTGTGGATGCCTGCATCAGCAGATGAATTGTAATTTCAGTTCAGTTTACTCCTAATGATCCTCTGACCATATGCTATCACCTCGCCCACATTGGGATCTTGGTGAACATTCTTGGTTAGAGTTACTTCCATGCTGATTTGCTTTTGGAGCTAACGCTAATCAGTGACTTGTTGCTGGTTTGTGTTATAAATTTTGAGGAAAAAATTAAGGGGAATATTTCACTTTCTCCTCTCACACCATATACAGTGCAATCAAAGAGCAATGGCAATGGCTAGGGAGATACCAGGCTTACAAAACGGGGCAGATATGAATGAGGGCCAAGATGACAACGGTATTGACCTTACTGCAAGCAAGGTGGACACGTCGGCAAACACAGGGCCTATGGAGGAATGAAAGTGAAATTTCCTAATATATATATAGTATGGAAAAATATGTTATAGCCTGTAATTTTGTTCAATGAATGTGCTTTCGAAAATACTTTGTAGTCTGCCTTGCATCTAAGTTGGAGGCAATTTTGTATTGTCAAAATTCATAGCTCTCTACTAGTACTATAATTTTGGCTTCCATGTATATTTTACATATTTTAATAATAATATAACTATATAGGCCCTAGCCTTTTATTGAAAAAAAATATATTAAAATTTAAAAGTTTAAAGTTTAAATTTATTAATATTAATTGTTTTTATAATGATTATTAAATAACATAATATAAACAATTTGTATTTGTATCTGTATTTATTATTTTAATTATTAATATTTTATTATTTCATTATTTTATAGTTTAATTTATATTAATATATTAATAAACTAATAATTAATATAATAGATGTAAATGTTAAATAATAAACTTAAATTAATATTAAATAATTGAAATTTGAATTATTAGTTATTAATTGAAACTCTATATTAATAATTTATTAATTATTTTTAAATGTTTAATATTGTATATATTAAATTATTAATATATTATATTGTTAATTATTAATTATATTGTAAATTATTAATTATATTGTAAATTTTTATGTTACTAGTAGTATTAGTTCAATAATTAATAATTAATATTATAAATTATAAATTATAATTCTTGTTTAGCATATGCATGATATGTGTGTTCTAAATTTAATTCTTGTTTTTACTTTTTAAGTTGCAAATATGTATATATCTATGATTTTTATATGTTTTTTGTATGGACGTACCCAACCCCCAAAAAAAAATTGTCGTACTAACGTACCGTATTTGCATACCCATACCCATACCTGATTGGACAACTTAGGTCTTAACATATGATGAGGAAGTCTACTCCTTGCTAACAAACATGCACCTCAAAGCTCCCTTTGACTGAATCAAGGATTGTAATGTGATAAAATTGGTTGCAAATCGGGTTATTCCAGGACAAGCCAACTCCTTCCCTATGGAATGCCTCATTAGGTTGAGGAACCGGGTATGATTGTACATGTATTTCAAAATATTTTTGGCTATCTCCACACATACTTCGATCCATGGAATCTTGCCAACATCCTCCAATATGAGGTCAAGACAATGAGCAGCAACAAGAGTCCAAAATAATGATAGGTGTCTATCCATGAGTAGTCTACCTGCAGCAACATTATTTGTTGCATTATTTGTAACTATTTGCACCACATTCTCCTCACCCACCTCAACCAAGATTCCCTCCAAAGCTTCACAAAGGAATTTAGCATATTTTGTGTTTCTTGAAGCATCAATAGATTTTATGAACATTGTGCCCCCTAAGAAAGAAACAAAATCAATGATTCAATCAAGTATAAATTAAAAACCTTAATCACTAAATCAATACATTTCAGGAAGTACAATCACCCAAGGAAGAAACAAGCAAATTTAGCAATGTTCTATTTCTTCAATCTATTCAACCATCAATCATAATGGTGCAACCCTTATTCCTCCATATCTATCGCTTCTCACCAATTGTGGCTTTCCAACCACCTTTTGAGACAAAATGGAGCCCTTTATCTCCTCATCATTAGGTGCTTTAAACCTCGCCCCGCAAACAATAATGGCATCCACCATGTTTTGCCAATAAGGAGATCTAACACAAATAAATTAAATAAAATAAGTATTATAAAATTAAGAGTTTGAATTTGAATTCGACATACCTCTAAAATTAAAAATACAAGAGACAAAGAATCAAACTATATATTTTAAAACAAAAGAAAAAAGAATTACTAGGCTATGTGGAATGGAATGGTGCAATAGAACGAAAAGTCTCCAATTACACTCTTAGCTACATCATGTTTATCTTTGTTCCAACCCATGATCTCAAGTGATGGATGGGAACCCGAAGCAGTGCTTGGCAAAACATATGAATCTAAACTAGATGCCTGAACTCTAGGCCCAATGCTAACACTACCACTACTCGGAGATGGACGCAATGGAGGAATAGAAGAAGAAGACTCTCCAATTCCACCAATAGTTGTTATCTCCTCTCTTTTCCTCTTTTTTAGTTTTTTTTGCTGCTCAAAGGTTTCTAACTGAACTTGCACTTCATTCACAAATAACTTCAACAGGCACAGCTTAGCATGGTTTAGCATGTCAACATAGTATACGTGTAAGATAGTATTTTCATCTATTAATGCCTCCCCCAAGCAAAGTTTGTTTGCAATGAAAACAAGTTATCTCTCCTTTCTTTTGTCCAATGATGGCATATTTTCAAAAAGGGTCCCTTCTAAATAGGGTTTCGGTTGACATTTTGATAAAGAATTGCAATAGCATATAAATAGAAAAAAAAATAACATTTATGGTTTATAATTAAACTAATATAAAAAAATCAAGGTTTGCAACTATAAAACTAAAAAAGAAATGTAAAATTTAAAAAAAACAAAAAAAACTTTCAAAATACAAACTTACCTCTTAAATCTTGCTTGAAATCAATGGTGAGCTCTTCCCAATCCTTTGTACACTCCCCTAGATGAACCAAAATTAGCTACAAACCTGCCCAAATGTGATTCAACCACCGATTTTCACTCAATCTCCTTACTAGTTTACCTTCAATGCAATCCAATTTTGGCTCAAAACTCTCTTTTTCCTTCTACTTTGGCTTGCAAATGAAATGAAGTTTCTTTTAGGGTGTAGGAGACAAATATAAGACACTTTCGTTTGAGTGAATTGCTTTTTTTTCTTTTTCTTTTTTCTTTTTTTATTTTCACTTACCCAACCACAGCCGAGTTTTTCCCACAAGACCCACTAATTCTAGTGAGTTAAGGAGACTCAACAAGTCTAGTGAGTACCCAACTATCAAGTCTCCCACACCCGTTTAGGGTCACCCACCTCGTGACTCGCCATAACTGGGCGAGTTTGGTAACACTAATGTGGAGTCATGAGCTTGTATCTCGAACAAGTCTACAAATGCCACTACAATCATATAAGTGTTACTTAGGATATGACTCAACAAACCAAAAATATAAATGATTTTTATTTTTTTCTTTTTACTAGAGCAAGGATTTGAGGATGGCAACCCCTAGGGGTCTAGGGGCAGCACCCCTTATGGAGGTTGAGTGGCAGTATCCCTAGCAGGGCCAAGGGGCAATGCCTTTGAAACCACACAAATCTCCATGGTGCATGCCATTTTCATAATTTTATCTTTTAACCAACATCCAATAGTTCTCCAAACATTTCAAAAAATCCCTAACTTTCATGCTTTTATATTTGTGTGTTTTCAATTTTTTATTCTCTTTATTTGATGTTCACACTTGACTTGGTTAAGTCTTCCCAACGGGACTTGTCACATCTAGCAAAACTAACCAAACTTGCTGAGTACCCAAGTCCTAAGTCCATGGGCCTCGTTTTCACTTGCTTGCCTCAAGACTTGCCAAGTCTCTATGAGTCCTTGTGAGTCTTGTACCTACGGTATGGACTTCCCTATTATATGAATGTTGTATTTATGCCAAATTCTCATCCCATGACCTAACATGCTCCTAATTATAACCCCACAAGAGCCATACAAGAGTTTGGTTCACTACCTTTGTATTCCCATAGGTTTAGGGATGAAAAGCAATCAAACGCTTCAATTAGGCATCTTTCCAATTGTTCAGCTTATACTACAAAATTTGCATCCCAATGAGCTTTGAGACGTCTACTTGCATTTATGGCCAATGCACATACCTTTGAAGGTCACACAATGTCTTTTCAATACTAAAATGACCTGCAACTCTTGAATTATGATCCTTACATAAGAACAGCAACTTCCTTTCTTTTGGAACATATAACATGCCCATTTTGTAAAGCAATCCATTTTGGAAAAAGCAGTCCAGTTTTGGCTTAAAATCAGCAACCTCACCCCTCAAGGCCTTCTTATAAATCTCTCCAAAATCTTCAACTTTCACATAATCCTCCACATACACCTCTTTGGTGAAGGGTTCCAACTCAGAAAGTGTGCTAACTGCTGAAAGAAGAGGTGTACTAGACAACATATTCAACATTTTATTAGCCACACCCTGTTTGCACTTGATAACCAACTGGAATTGTTGCATGAACCCTATCCACTTGTAGTACCTAGAGTGGTGCAATTTGGTTTGAGCCTGCAAATACAGGAGAGGCTGATGATCTATATGAACAATGGTTTCTTTGCCCATAAAGTAATGCTTCAAACTTTTTCACTACTTGTACTAAAGCATAGAACCCTTTGTCATACATGCAATATTTTAGGACTGATTTGCAGAGGAGCTTTGAATGATAGCAAATTGGGGTCATCCTCCTCGCAACAGGGCAGCGCCCATGGAATAATCACTTGCATCTGTCTCTACTTCAAATGGTTTTTGCTAATTTGGTAAAGCTAGAATGGATGAATAGCTGATTTTGTACTTCAATTCCTGAAAGATTTTTTGTAGTTTGTTGCCTCATTAGAAGCACTTTTCACTCCTTGTAATGGCATGCAAAGGTCCTGCTGTGGACCAGAAAGCCTTAACAAACTTCCTCATATATAGCATTGTGCAAAGTAGAGGTCCACCCATTCAACCTTTATTTTCCCTATTAGTTTGTAACATATACACATGCAATCTTGTTAACAATTGAATTGCTATGACCGGTTCTGATATTTACCAAATCTATTGTTTAGTTTTTTGTGTGAAATGAATGTGGGG
This sequence comes from Sequoia sempervirens, assembly GCA_007258455.2. NCBI lineage: Eukaryota > Viridiplantae > Streptophyta > Pinopsida > Cupressales > Cupressaceae > Sequoia > Sequoia sempervirens. Next base: position 4,568,710 of record VDFB02086081.1, read on the forward strand.
TTTAGCCATTATCCTATTTCCAACATATTTCACTCCTATGGCTCCTATTATGAACTTTATTTTCGCTTAGTAAAAAGGTCAACTCTTGCTCCAAGTAGGGACTACAATACCAAGCTTGGGATACCATTCAGGCAAGGGGTAACTATTTTGCGAATTTTTTCCTATTACTCTTGTCTCATTTGATTTTTGGGCAACAAGATCATGGTTATTTTTAATGCAAAGAACATGATATTAATCAAAAAATATGAAAAGAGGGTATTCAATAGAAGGAGCAATGCTGATCCAAATGATAGCTCAATGGTGAGAGCTCTTCAGTGTGCACCAATCTCCCAATCAGATCCCCCTCTTTTTCCTCTTGATCTCCTGTCACGGTCAAGGCACAGCACTCACTGGACACCACCCTACAATCCCTGCTCCAACAGTGAAGAGACAAGTGTCAAATCTGAAGATTTATTTAGGAAAAATTTGATGATTTATGGTTTGATTTTGAAAGGATAGATCTAGTTGAAAATCAAAGGAAAATGAGCAAAAGGGTTTAGAAATCGACCAGGTCATTCACTTAGTAGTTATTGAAATTAACTTAAGGCACCAACTGGGACATCCTATCAGCGCCACAACATCAGGGAAGACAAAGATTAACTAACAGACAAAAAATGGTTCAGCTTGGAAATCTACTCAAAGGCCAGTTTTAGAAATCAAGAGAGCGTAGTTAAATATAGAGGAATTCACATTAGCATTTTTGTAAACAAGGAATGACTATAATTGTTCAAAACTAAAAACATATCTTTTGGTATTGCTATCATGAAGCATTCCAGCAAAATAAAAACAGTTCCATACCCATTGTGAAAGTGACATTTTGTCCCCTGCCTTCCTTCATCTTTAAGTGCTATTTCCATTCTATACAACTCTCCAACCACTCTGAGACAATCAATCTGAAGAGGTTATTGCAAACTCACCATTAGCCCATACAAAACCTATAACTATCAGTCTGATCAGTTGCAAGGCAACTATTACATCAACTTTTAGCATGTTTAAAACACACAGGACCAAATGTGTGTCAGGAATGCAAACCATCAACCTACAAACAATGGGAACATAGCATGTCACAACAAAAGCTTGATCAAGACAGGCATTTATGTGCTCAACTGGCATGACCAGGAAGGCCTGGGTAGGCTTGGGCATTCTTTTACCCCAAGTGGCTCTGTCCACATTAGACATGTATTTCATGTAGATGCACGTTTTCTTGTACTTTGGCTCAATATACTATATAGTACAGTTTTTCTTACATACACAAGGTTAAGAATTTTGGATTTCAGTTCAATATAATCTGTAGTTATTTTCTTTCACATGTGAATGTTTGGAGGTTTGAAGTCTTAACAATATAGCAGTTTTCTTTATTTAGGAGAAGATCTGATTAGTCAATTGTGATTATTCATAGTGTAGCCAATTACAGATTGGAGCACACCCAATGAAGCTTAAATCCAGGTCATCATTAAGCAATTGGTCTGCAATATCAGTAGATCGGGCACTTTGGATGTTGCCTCCGCTAGCAAGCACAGTACAAGTACTTTCCTAGACATGATTTAAAGCCCTGTCGTATTAGCCTATACAATCTTCAAAAGAGAAAAAAATATTAATAGTAACCACCAGGCAGAACCAAATTGGCCAGAACTTGTTCACATTCACTATCACAACTAGACAGATTTTTGTCTCCAAGAGAAGAACTAGTTAAATGGAACTCCAATGTGAGACAGGAAAATGGACCACATCTAAACTTTGTAGAAATCATGCAATAAAAATGCAGGGGCCCTTGTTACATTTTTCACAGCTAATGTAACAAAGCAAATTACAGCTATTTCTTTTTTGTCCTTCCGGTTGTTACTGACTGCTTGTAACACATGGGCCAGCAAAGGCTCAAACCTAGGGCCTTCAATCAACACACTGTAGGATGTTGTATCAGTAAGCAAGGGCCTCAGCCTGCATAATCATCCCAAGGAAAAATCAGTGTAAGGATGTTACCTTTCTGCATCCCCACACCTCCAAGTGACCATGTTAATGGATAATAAAGCTACACCCATATTCGTGTTTTCCTATACCTGATTTGACATGCCACCTTAGTCGTCATATCCATATCCCACATCTTCAGCTGACTAAGACAACAGGTCTTTCACATCTTCTGGATTTACCAGAGTGTGAAATCGAACTCCTAAATAACTTTCACCAAGACATCCAATCACAGAGGTACACACCAATCTTTCTGTATTCATTTCTTAAAACTTGAAGCTTTCTCTTATAAAATTTGTCTGTCAATTAACAAAAGAAGTGGCATACTGTAGCAATTACCTTAATATCTGAAACACGTCAACTGAGAATTTATAGAGCCAAAAATACGAAAAACAAAGAAATGGATACAGAGAGCAATACCAAAGAATATGATTGACAGAAAGAGGATGTTAGCAAGGAAAAAAACAGAAAAGGGAAAAGAAATGTCAATTGTTGGTCATGGTTTCAAACCTCTGAGTCATACATTCCACACGAAACATACCACACCCGAGTGTGAGATGTGAAATTAATGCCAGTAAATGGCACTAATGGATACTTATTTACTTCCAAATTACTTGAAACATAAAATTCGTGTTAAATTAAACATGCAAATTTAAGGCCGATGTAGGAAACTCTCAATTCAATTGAAACTTAATTTGAACACAACTTACTTCTTTTTATTGTTGATGTAGCCAAATGCGAATGAAATGGAGGCGATATTGAACTTAAGAATCCGAAGCGGAGAGTACGAGCAGGTAACACAGGAGTGAAAGAGACAGAAGCCATCGCCAGACATTCCAAAGCTTCTACGATACAATGACTTCGAAAAAAATGATTTCATTAAAAAACTAGCACTTGCACCAGAGGGGATGCAAGGGTAAGTAATAATGGGATTGAAGTGTAGATTAATACTTGAACAATATTGTTTCTATAATTGTACAAGAAGCAATGCTTAAATTTCACACTAGTAAATAGACATTACCAAAATATAATGGGTGTATAACAACCTAATTGTCACAATAAATAATTAAACGTACAATTTGTGCAATATTTGGGTTGAATACTGAAATAATTGTAGGGCATAGATGACAAAACATACTGTAAGTACAATTAGTTGAGGAGCTTAGTTGGATTGAAGAGAGAAGTAAGCATGGAGAATAACTATAGTGTAAAATATATACAATCTTTATTAAATTATATAGAAAATGTTAGTAAAATATAGAGAACACCTTTGACATGTTTTTCATACTCGACAATTTATACAATCTTGTTTGAATCTTTGTATGTGTAAAGTAAGATGGCATAATCTGCTAAATATACAATTATAACTTTGTATCATGAGTTGGTGGATATAGATCATGATATTTTCGCGAAGCAATAATGTACGCAATGTAATGGGTGAATGCATGAGTAAATGAATGGATGAATGGATGTGTTAGGCATGCAAAGGAGGGTAGGGATTATGTTGTGATAAGATTACTAATTTGGATTGAGGATGGTCATTTGGATAATAGTTGGTGGCTCAGTTAATGGTGGGTAGGATGAATGATAATGACCCATGTCAAGATATTTACCATAAGCAAGTGTAAATTGTAAACTAAAATTTGACCAAGATCAAGATGATTTGTAATATGGATGGCGATAGGTGAACATGGATTTGATAGATGGTCCATAGATGAATGGATTTGTTATGGATTAGGTGGATGGAGTGTTGGATTTATTTTGGATGGGATGAGATGCTTCTACGTGATTTGGCGCATGTAGATGTTTGAATATACACATGACTCATGTTTGTTGGTTTTTTTATTATGGTACTTGCCTAAAGTGCCACCATTAGTGGTTTTCAGTAGAGTATGATATTTTCTTGAGTAATTTTTTTTTCTTGAATTGTATTTTTCCCTTTGCAACTATGGGAGTTAACCTCATCTAGATGCGTACATCGCGATAGGGAGCCATTAGATTCCTTATGATAAAGAGTTGTTGTCAACACACAGTAAATGTGAGAGTTGGATATCATGGATTTCAAAGTTGATGGTGGAGTACTTTGAGAGATATGAGATGTAGATTGATTGGTTGACAGTTTGGAATCTTTGTTTTTCCAAACTTGGGAGGATTTGCAATGGTGGGTGGATATGGAGATTTGATTGGGACAATTTTTTTTCATATATCTTTGTAGGCCACTCTTGAAGCTTTCTTGTGTACTTGTGGATTTTTTTTTATGGATGGCCTTCCCCTCTTGCTTTTATGCCATAGTTTCTTTGACTAATGAAGGTTGATAGGGATGATTTTGTTTTGTATTTTTTGGTATCCTTTTGTATTTTATTTGTCCACCTCAATCATTTGTTCATTTCTTTGATATACGTTATGCTCATGTGGTTGGGAAAAATTTGTGGATGAGGTGATGCGTGGATGATGTTTAGTGATATGTATAGTTGTAGCATTGGTAGCGAGTTTATCATAAGGACCCTTCATTCTCCCTATGTTGTTATTGCACTAGACAAAGTTCCCTCTAGTGTTGTAGAGTTATCACTATCATGGTTGGATTCCTCAATTGCTATAGAATGAATTGCTATCAAATTCCATCTAATCTTCTTTACTTTGATCTTTCACTAGGAATTTAAGAGTAGAGGACTCTTGCTCATTGATAATGATGTTTAGGGTAGGAGACTTATTTTGTTTTTGAAGAACATCTACATGTGAAGTAGGAGTAAGCATCTCATGGATAGGTGGAGGAGTAGGTAATATATGGATATGATCATCATTTGTGATAGCTTGTATGGATTGGATACTTGATCTTGATTTTGGATATTGTTGTCTTCAATATGCTATGGTTCATGTTCTTGACATGGATCAATTTGTAAGGATTGATTTTTTTTTAAGTGGATTTGGAAATGACCTTTGGTAGACTTTGGCAAAAGATGTTCATCATACTTTGGAATAATTTATTCAGATTTTTCCTTCAACTTTTGGTTGATAAGTGATTGTTGGTGTTGGATCTTCATCACTGGTAGTTGTTTTAGAAGTATAAGAATTTTAAGCCTCCACTTGCATGCGGTGAATTTTATGTGTAAATATAGAAATACTTATTATGTAAAGATGGTAATAAAAATAAAACAATGCAATTCTATGCATAGCAATATTTGCAGCAACTTTAAATGTGCTATGGGAATTTATAGTGTGTTTGTATTACATACGTGGATATTGAAAAGTGAAAGAAAGTTCTACTGCAATTTCAACTATGTTGATTTTTTGTATTTGGTGGTTCCATGTGTTGACATTGGATGATCTAGCATTTTTTTTTTGTTTTCCTTTTGTTATAATATCCTGCACAACCAAAGAACAGGTTAGGCAACCCAATTCGTTAATGCAATGATGGTTTTATGCAACTGCAAAAATTGAAAAAAAAGGGTGAAAGATAAAGTTTTGGGTGGAAGTAAATATCAGTAGCTAGATTGAAGCAACCATTGCAAGAGTATACGAACGTGGAACATCCAACTACATGTGATTGCGAGTGTGGTGTAAGTATAGAAATAGTAAAATGTATTATATGGATATGGTAAGGAGTAAAGTAAACAAATACAATGTATTGAGAGAGTGGTGTGTTTATGTATGTGTACCTGTACTCTTCATAGTGAGAGGAGATGTAGTCAAATTTCTTCTTTTTTCCTAATAATTGTGTATGGATTATTCTTCATTCTTGAGTATCAATCGAAGGAAAATGGTGGATCTATCCTGAGTCCTTGTATTGATTTAACTCTAGATATAGCTGTAAAAGTCAATCCTTGTCTTTCTTTTTTACCTATATCAATTGTTTCTCTTTTGATTATTAATCCTTGGGATTTATGTATTGTAATTGCCCAGGCCATGCATAGCGGTAACTGTCTATGATTACCTAGAGATATAGGCGCTATTGGAATAGTTGTTGGAGCGTGTACATTCCAAGGTGGGCCATTGGAAGTATCAAATTTTACTACTACATATAATGGTAAATCAGGTGGTTTAGAGCTTTCTGTGTATACAATATCTAAGACCTCTCCAAGAGAACCATTTACAAGGCTTGCTTGAATCCATAGGTTTGTAGTTAGCATGATGCGTTGGCCTCTACATAGTAGGAGTTCATGGGGAAGTCGATCAAATTCAATGTCGATGTTTGATTTTGTGTTTGTTTGTATTGCAATACTGAGTGCAATAGGAAGATTTAATAGATGTAGCATTTTTTTGTTGTGTGTTCCAACTAAATCATTGGTCAAAAATAGGTGCATTTCTAGGTCAAAAGACTTTTTTTTATTGTTTGATAGCATTGTGTTTGTGCAATTCATTAGTAGTTTCCAATCTTGTTCATTTGGTCTTGCATTACGGATGTTTTGTAGAGTTTTTTGGAAGTTAATTTGAGCCTAGTTGTCCCCATGTTGTCAGAATATTGTTTCTAGTGTGACAATAGTAGTGAATTGTTCCCATAGGGCTTTTGCATTTGTGTGGGAGGCGTAGATAGGTTTGTCCATAACAAGGGGTAGTTGTGCAAAGTCACCTACAAGAATGATAGATGTTCCACTGAAGGCCAAGTTTTGTTGGTGGGGGAAAGCCTCACATAGCCTAGTATCAATTTTCAAGAGTAATTTTGGGCCTATAAAGTTCATCTCATCAATTAGGAGGTATTTTATGTGGCTCATGTTTTTTTGAAACACTACAAGTGATTGACCCTTTAATGGTTGCATTTCCTTGACAGAAATCTTTAGGGTTGAATGTATAGTTGAGGCATGTATGTTGAATGTTGCAATTCCTGTAGGAGCAACTACAAGGAGTGGGCTATGTTGTTTGGGTACTAAACTGGAAAGGGGGTGTTTAATGCAATGAATAAGATAGGATTTCCCTGTTCCCATTGTGCCTTGTATGATCATGTGCAAGGGTTTATCTAATTCACAAGCACTGCAATGGTCCAAAACAAGTGTAAGAGCGAGTTGTTTGTTTGGGGAGAGCGGATATGGGAGATCGTTAAACTCAAATGGTGTTTGGCTATCATGTTGGTACACCTTGTTTGTGCTTACGAATTGCTCTGCAGTTTCATGTAAAGCTTGAGGTATTGTACAATCATTCCACTTGTTGCAATTGTCAAAGTCACATCTTCCAAGCATATCAAGGGAATTAAGATTTCCACGAGTACCAAGAACCAGTTGTGATAGGAACTCCCACTCATTCAACTATATTGTATTTCCTATATTGCTTTCATTCTCTACTTCCTCTACCTCTTCTTGATTCACCTCTTCATTAGGTACACGTTCAATATGCCACACATAATATTTAAGTATATTCATCTCCTTCCAATTTGCAACAATATCCTCTTTAACGATACTAATTTTTGTGACCATGTTATGAAATTGCTTGTAAAGAAGTAGTTCACTCCAACAAAATGTCTCAAAATGTTTTGAATCCTCCTTTGGAATAGCACTAAATCAGGGGAAGACACTAATAATTGCCTTATGTTTCCTTTCTTTCCACTTACCCCCTTTGCGACTTGATGAAAATGAGAATGATCATGCAAATTCAACTAGTGTTACTTTATCCATTTGAGGAGGATGTTGTGTGTATAATTGGAGATAAGTAGGCTGCAATGTGTTTTTGCTTGGGTTTGTCCTAATTCGATTGAAAAAATTTCACCCGACATTAAGTGCCATAAATGTGCGATTGCAAACGAGGGGCAACTTTTGCAGCATGTGGCACGTTTCTTATGCACCTATATCACGGTCAGCAATAATCTTAGACATGAATTTTATGTATGTTGTGATAGCTTTGTCTTCTGGTGCTTGATTTCTACAGATGCGTGTTAACATATCAATACAACTTTCAAATTTTCTTTCTACCTTCGCAGCATATTTTGCAATGTACTTTAAGACAAGTGTTTTTTAAAGCACAGGCTGAAAATCCATATTGGCTCTCCATATGGAAAGCATTTCTAGACTATGTATATTCAACCTATCATCATTATGTGCAGGGGAGAATGTTTTTTTTCCCATTTGCATCATTGCACAAGGAAGCAGTGGCACATTCTGGCCAAGGCGCATTATATCAACACTCCACGTTGGTGCCTTTCTTGTGAAGGCAGGTTGATTCTAAACATTTGGTGTGTCTTTGGACACAATTTAGTAACTCTTCATAGTCAGTAAGTGTATTTGTAGCAAATATTTTGAGTGTTGTTAGTAAGCATGGATTGTCTTACAAAGATCGATGGCGTGTGTTGTTCCTCTCTCCTAGATTACAAGGATTCCAGGAACTATCATATTTGTCAAAGAATGATTTAGCTATGTCTACATTTGTATGATTGCTCTAGTCAAGTTTGCCCATGTTTGGTGCCCCTTGAAGCCAAATGAGCCCATGTACATGTGCAGACCCTTGATGTTGCCACTCATATCTATACCAATAGTCTATTGCATAGAAGAGCTTCTCTAAGACCTCTTTGCAAAATATAGTGAATTGTTGATGCAAGTATAAGGACATGGTATGTGGGTTAGTAACAATGTTATCTATGCGATCCTTATTGTTTTCTATTTTTGGCGTTGCTTCCTTTGAAAATAGTTGGTGTAAATCAGGCCATTTAGTATCTACAGCACTTAAGGTGAAGAATAGAGTGGGGGAGCCTATTTGGTCGATCATGTTCGATAGCTCACCACGACACTTATTCCAATATGCTTATGTGCCTCTAAGGGAGGATCCATAATGCATCAATTGTTTTGCTAATTTAGTGTGTGGCAACTATTGTATGTGGCAATGAAGACTATCAATGGTGGTTGGTATGCAATCCTCAACATTTTTCTTAACAAAAATAGAGGCAACACCTTAGCTTCGGTGGCGCATCAACAGGTTCAAGACAAAATATCTAAATCTTGGATGGCTTCCAAATCTATTATCATGAAACCTCATTAGGTGTAACACATATTCATGCATATCAACTTGTTTATAATGAGGTTGCAAATGTAGTGCACTACCCTTTGGAAAGAGTGAAGGAAAAGCCATGCCTAAAAGGCCCTTTGTATTATATTCATTAACTAGTGAGGACTCAAGTGTTGGCCAATCAATAATGATGCCATCTTGATCTCTAACTTGCAATGTTTCTTTGATGATATCTAGTTCATGGCGTTTATTTGGTAATATAGCCATAAATGATGAGGACGAGGTGAAATCATTGTCTAGTGGGTTCACTTCAAATGTTGATGCATTGTTTGGTGCAACCATATTTTCATTGGTATCAATAATGTTATGAAGCATATTGGAAATGTTTGTATTAGTATCAGGGAGTTCTTCAAGAGATGCAAAATCCACCTCGATGTCTTTGTAGTATGGGTCATATGTGAGTTTATATTTTAATGCAGCCCACACAGGATGCCTACTTATATAGTAGTCGTAATGGTCACCTTTTGTATTGGTTCTTCGAACCACTAACACATCCAAGGTTGCAATTTTATGTGGTAGGTATTTTTCTATGGTTTTGATATCTTGTGGGAAACAAATTGTCTTCCCACTATATTTATATTGGCCTCCACGAGCATGAGTAACTTGTATTATTGGATTGACTCGTGCTATAAGCATTTCTTCAACTTGTGTGAGTTTTTCTAGCTCGTACGGTTGTACTCCTGGGTCCATAGAGTTAGACGATGAGAAACAATGTCTACCTTTCTCTCGAAAGCATCTAAAACAAACTGGACCACTTTGTGTTGAGTTGGTTTGTATTCCTGGGTAACATTCATGGAAAATTGTGTAAGTTGGCATGTTCGATAGTCTATTTATTCTCGAGCGAAATCATTTAGACACTTCTATGTAGTTTGTGTTGGTTTGTGGTTGGCTTGTGGCTTGATTTTGGAGATTATGCATTATTTGGTGTGCACACTTTGACAAACCTTGGCCAGAAGGGTGTTCATTTTGGGATGTTATAATTTCATATGATGCGATGTTGGGTTCGTTTGATTGAATGGAGGTTGGTGTGCTAGCTTGTACTCTCTATTTTCATAAGTGTTGCATATGACGGCAAATGCTTATTTCTTCTTTATGTTGAATATAATAGTCATGACTTCTTTTACGAGATTGTATGCTTTTAGGGTTAGAGCTCGCCATTTGTAAAGAAAATAGGAACTACAATCATCAAATGTATAATTACAAAAACATATAGAATTAAAGAATCTAAACTTGTGTGGGGAAGAGCTATCCATTGTATGGAACAAGTAATTCAATCATTCTAATTTTGATAATTATTTTGAGATATTATTAGTATGCTATATACATAAGAACTTTGATGGAAGCGATCAATCACATTATTTTCATAATAACAATACATTGAATACACATGTGACTTTGGAATTCCATGTATGCAATAAAAAGTATACAAAGTGTACTATAGAAGATGTTACAAAATTGTATTTACCTTACATTGTCGATTGTATCGATCGAGTTTTTCAATCATTCTAATTTGATATGCAATAAAAATTATACAAAGTATACTATATAAGATGCTAGAAAACTGTATATACATTACATAAGCAATTGACCTATACCTAATCACTAGCCATATGACATATCATTGATGCCACCCAACATGAGAAAAATTTCTGCAACAAAATCTAGCTCATCAACCTTTGTGATTGTTGATTTTACTCGTCCTTCAACACCACTTGAATCATAGGAATTAGTTATTATGAAGATAAATTGCTTGAATAACACTCCCTTGATTATGGTCTTAGCTTCAATTTATTTTCCAAGATTGAATTGCAACATGTATAAATCATTTGCAGACATTCCAAGAAGTGTGGTGGTTGGTTCTTCAAAAGCAACAGCCCATAATATTCTTGTATGATCTACTAGCTTTACCTGAAGTATGTATCTATAGTCACATTTAGCAGTTGTAGCTTTGCACTTTGAACAATACCATGTTTGATCATCATTTTGGACAACTTTTTTTTTTACATTATTTTCCATCTAACTCAAGGGGACAAGATGGATAGCAAAATGAATTTGTTTTTATGAATTGCACTATTGCTCTTAGAGTGCATTGGACAATTTGTTTCAGATTGGTAGTTTTCTCTTCAATGTTAGCTATTGTTTTTCTCATAAGCACGAGAGGTGCATCCAAAGGTTGTATATTTGATAGAGTAATATCAATCCCATATTCTACAAACCATGATTTGAGTTGTTCTGCCTCCTCTAGGCTTGGGTTTATAAATAGGTGGGTGCTTGAAAAAGAGCTTATGACCTTACCATTATACTCAGTGACACGACCATTTTTTATTGCAAGTACAATAACATGATTTGAGTGATACATATCTTGAAGTTCTTTTCCTTCTTTTTCAGTAGTTGGACCCCATAAAGTAATATTAATGGTAGATGAAGAGATATCTATCAAATTTATGCTCCTTCGAAGAAATTCAGTCCCATCCCTCCTCCTTATGGTTGAACTTGGGTCCACACATATGACTATTCCAATAACATCAACAAGGACATTATTGTTCAGTTTTGCAATTTCCTTGAATGGTGTGAAAGAGAACTGATGTTTTGGAATTGCAAGGTCATCTTCAGAGAGATATTTTGGAATCTTCGACTAAACAAATCTCAAGTTGGCTATTCAGTTTGTTGTATAACCTATTAGCTGACTTAATAGTTCCACCAGATATTGTATATACTTCTCCAATAAGAACTTTCATGTAATGAAGGTTCGCAACTTCATTAAAGCAAGTTACATGTATTTCAGTGCACTCACTATCAATAATATCAAATGAAAAGACCTTCCCTTGTCCCTTCTGTTTGTTGAAGCGGTGCATTTATTTTTTCATGGTCACATGACCCTTTATAAGCCACCTTGTTTGAAATGGATTCAAATTTCTAATAGGAGTAATAATGGAGGGAAGGTCTTTCTTTTGCAGAGATGAACATAATCCAAAAAGTGCCTTGTGAGGAGGTGGCTTTGTTACCCTAACACAGTCATTCATGCTTGTAGATGGAGTAGTTGAGCTTGTAGAATTTACTTGTTGGGCTTCTTCTTCAAATAGGTAAGTGGGTTGACCAATGATATCCTGCTGCAAACATGTGATTTCTATTTCAGAGATGACAATCCACCTATAAAGGTGCAATGAGTAAGTATTTTGAGTAGGAACAAATGTGATATAATGGGTTAAAAAAGCTAAGCTACAAGATGTTATTTGGAATTTTGTAGAAACACATGGAAATATGGCATGGAAATATAGTTGCTCACCTTGAATTGTAAAGAAAAGGGTAATTGTATCCTACGAGTTTAAGAATAGATCCTTTATGGAGTTCTTTAGAAGCTATGTAATGGTTGTACTTTTTTGGAAGTGTAGCCTTCTACTTATGTACCCCATCTGATAGCTCCACTCTATATCGAGCAGCTTGTTTAGGGCCATGGCCAAATAGTGAAATATCTAATGCTTGCAGATGGGGTTGCAAGTCTAGGTTTCCATCATTGATCATCTTGATTGCATTCTCAGTTAAAGAATTCATTCTCATCAGAGGTGGTTGTGTTACTATAACACTGTCATCCAGGCTTGTAGATGTGGCCTTTACTTGTTGGGATTGTTCTTCAAACAGGTATGTGGGCTGCCCAATGACATCTTGATGCAAACATGTGATTTCGAGTTTGGATATGACAATCCACCTATAATGTTACAATGAATAAGTATTATGAATATGACAAAATGTGACATAATGGGTTCGAGAGTGCTAATTTGTATGTTGTGATTTGGCATTTTGTAGAAAAGAATTCAAATATGGTGGCTCACCTTGAACTGCAAATAACAGGGCCATTGTATTTGATGAGTTTAAGTACAAATCCCTTATTTAGTTCTTCATAATCTATGTAGTGGTTGTATTATTTTGGAACTGTAGCCTTTTGCTTATGTACCCCATCGGAGAGTTGTACTATATAACGATTGGTTGGTTTGGGGCCATGACCAAACATTGAAATATCTAATGCTTGTAGATGGGGTTGCAGGTCTAGGTTGCCATCAGTGATCGGCTTAATTGCATTCTCAGTCAAAGAAATCATTGTAACGAGAGACCAAACTAGTCCTTGCAAAAAGTAAATTGCAAGTGGCAACTATTACTTACTACAATTGATGTATAAAATCATACTTTGTGAAGTATAAAATGAATACGTTGTATAGACAACAAAATGAAGCTTACTAAGTTGATAGTAAATGAAGGACACAATCTAGTTGACTGAGACCATGCAAGCACTAGTTGAAATAAAAGTTGTTTAGAAAATTTACATAGTGTACAACAAATTTGGAAGAATACCTGTAAATGTGATTGCAAATAGTTTTTTATATCAAAATAGTGGCCTTTTGAAGTTAACTTGCTGCATTTATAAGAGCAAAAAAGAGAAAAGGTAGTGAGTTAATTTTTTTTTTAAACTGCTAAATTAGGAAACCTAAATATAATTAAGGCTTGTTGTATTAAGTAAATGAACCATACAATTTTAACCTATATTGGACAACATAAAATTGTGTAGAGTCTAAATAAATAATGAACCCAACATAAAGATTGAGACACTTTGAAAACCATCTTTGTACCTATAAGGAAGATATATGGTGCTTTTTTTTTTTTTGCGAACCTTCATTATGAGAAAATGTGTTGTATGTTGTACATGTTTGTTTTGTATGTTAATTTAATATACTCTAGTGTGGTATATTATAATACAATGAATTTGGTTTAAGCTAATACTGTTGGTGGAGAGGGTTTGGATTTGAGGAAGAGATTCTAATATTATCGTTCTACTAAGTTAACAAATTGTAAGGAATGTAGGTAGAACAAAGGAACAATGCTTGAAGGAGAAATATAATTTATTGTAATTGATCGAACAAAGCTCCAATATTATAACAATAGTACGTAGTATATGTTTATATTTATGAAGCAAAAGCGTATTACATAAAAATAGCCAAAAGTGTATTACTAGTAGGTGACAATGTATTTTTGATGCACGGAAAAGTGCCTTGTTCATAGTATATCTAACCTTATGTTTCTTGTATGAAATTTCAGAATAGCCAACTAGGCATAAGTTGGTAAAAGTCATAGTTACATGGTTAAATCACACACTATATACACATTTATAAACTGAAAGTGTATTAGACATCATTTGAGTAATTCTGAAATGCTTCTTTTATGTAGGAAAAGTCGCCTTGCACGTAGAACTCATTTGCTTTCATTTTGCGAAGGAACATGCAGAGGGAACCCAACTTATAGCAAGTTGTGTGGAATTCTTGTACTATTATTTCCATTGACTGAATGCCACTTTCTTTTACACTTTGCACATTTTGAATGATGGCCTTTGCTTGTTATAGCAGATCAAGGCAGCTAACTATAATGTCATTTGCAAAATCTTGTACGAAACTTTTAGAAGCGCTATTCCAATTTACTAATGGTGTTGAGTTGGTTGACATAATGGGGGAACACGAGCTACTTGAGATTTCAATAATATCATTGCACTGATGTGAATTGTCCATACCTGAGTGAACTGGAATATTTTGAATTATTTTACTTTAGAAATAAATACCTCAAACCTTCAAATATAAACTTTACTCCAATGCAAATATAATACTACTTCAAAAAGAAATTAAATGAATAGATATATTGCTAATTTAACAACTCTTAATAGATTATTTGTCTAAAATTCGAACAATTTGATAAAAATTAAATCTAAGAAATTTTAATTATACAATTCTTAAATAAAAACTAACTTTACTAATTAATTACTAAAGTGGATTTTATGACAATAGTTTTATTTAAAAATGTAATATATAATTCATGCCATACAAAACTAATACAAAGCTGCAAAATTGACCTAAAATCTTAAAAAATATATATATTTAAATTTCCTATTCTATGTGTATTTCAAAAAGAAATTAAATGAATAAATATATTGCTAATTCAACAACTCTTAATAGATTATTTGTCTAAAGATTTACCTATTAAATTTGAACAATTTGATAAAATTTAAATCTAAGAAATTTTAATTGTACAATTCTTAAATAAAAGCTCCAATGGAAAATACGTTGGTTACCCAACACCATGCCATCTCAACAACATTACCATGCCAAGAAGAAGAAAAAAAATATATATATATCCTTGCAATGCCATATGGCCACAGAAAATGTGCAAAATAATGCCAAGTCATTTGAAGGAAAAAAAACATAACAATAAAAATCACGATGGTAAAACTTACATTCGCTAGCCTTAAAGAATCCTTAACTCATTTCTCACGTTTAATATGAATGAAGGTATAGATTAATTAATTAATTAATTATTTCTACCATTCCTTTAAAATTAGAAAATGAACACCCTATTGTTTATTTTAGGCCTTTTAAAGTAAATAAATAATAAGTAATATATTATTAAAGGCCAATCATAAGCAATAATCTATTTAGTTGTAAAGGATAAACATGTAAATTATTATTTATATATATATAATTTTATATTATTCTATAAAGTTTGTATATAAGGGATAAATGAATTCAAATAGATGACAACTAAATAAATAGATAAAACCCTAATAATCTAAACTTAATATTCATAATGAGTAACATTAGTTGTTATTTATTAATCATAACTATTGCTAATAATGTTTTAAGATGATAAGGCAATTTTTTTTATATGAGATAATATCACTAGTAAGTAAAATAATAATCTTTCTAAAAGAAGAGGTAGATTCCTATGTTGGAGAGTAAATTCTATCCAATGCGTTATCACTCTACTTAGTGCTGGGTGAAATCAATGGCTTCAAGCAGTTTATAAATGTAAACCATGCCTACTTATTAATGTTCATAAATAAAATTAAAAAATGCATGAACTCCATCTATGACTAGATAAATTTGTTTTCCTTCGTCCTTTCAACCTTTCACCCACAATGTGATATTATAGCCTTGGTGCAAGTAAAAAGTTTTTTTTTAATAAATTAGAAGGTACTCGATTAACTATATATTAAAAAGTAAACAAGTATTTTAATTATTATAAAGCCTAATTTATACCTGATGAAACCTTAAACAAAACAAAATATAGCTTAATATTTAAAAGCTAATATATAAACAAAAAATTGATAATAGAATCAACTTTCAAATTTATACTTTTGAATTTATTTATAATTTTTCCTACTCTTCTTATTGGTGGACAGTTCTAATTTACTATAAAAATGATAATACATTTTTTTTTAATTAAAACTAGCAAAAAAAAATAAAAATAAGAAAACTAAAGTCTTACTACTCTATCTAAAATTACATCTATTTTTTAAAATCTAAAATTCCATACACCATTTCCATCATAATTAAAATCTTGAAAATTGATAATATTGAGAAAAACTAAAAATACTGCATAAAAAATTCAAACCAAAACCCATTTTAGTCTCGTTGATGTTATTAAAATATCTATATATCTAATAACTAATTATGGAAACATGTAGCATGTTTGTAGACAGGTGGTGGGCACTCATGGTTGCACATATTTTTAGGGTAAAGGATGTCGTAATGTTAAAGCCTAAATGTACTCATTATCAGGATGCTTGGCTGTAATTTTCATTTTAGTAAACATGCTTTAAAATCCTCTCCAAACCTTATTGTCAGGCTGCAGATCACCAAATTGGCTTGGTTGTGGCCCTCTTACTGTCATCCATGGCGGTCATGGTGTACACAATGACCTACGTTTATACAGACAAGGAATTGTGTTATGACAAGGTGATTAGGGTTCTCCCTAGGTTTTCAATGTGCCTCATCCTCACTTTCTTCTGGCATTGCCTTATTGTTCTTTCCTATTACGTGGCTGGGTTAGTTGCCCTACTCCAATTCTTTCTCACCTATCCACCGAAGGCTTTCTTTCTCATTGCGGTCAGAACTCCACATTGGAAAGCATTTCTTATGGGGTTACAATGATTAGTTGGCCCCTATTCACTGAACAGAGGTAGAACAGGTTTATGTTGGTTAAGCATGAAAAGGTGGCCATAGATCTAAAGATGGGAAAAAATGGGTTTGTAACGAGAGCGGAAGTGGAGAGAGTAGTGAGGGCACTGATGGAAGGAGAAGAGGGAATTAAAGTGAGGGAGAATATGCACGAATTGAAAGAGAGGGCAAAGGCTGCCTTGATGGAAGGAGGGGCTCTATACAAGGCCATGCTCATTGCTACTGCTCATCTCATGGAGAAACAAGGGTTCAAATGACAAAGAAAAACCTAAGGTCAATAGCAACGAGCAAGATTTTAGAGGGGAAACCAGTGGCGGTAGGGAAAGAAACAAAAGAATGACGAAGAATAGCCAAAAAATCAATGATGAAAAGCAATTTTTTTTAGGGTAAAGGATGTCATATTGTTAAAGCCTAAATGTGCTCAAGTTCCTCAAATGAATGCCTCTGGTCTTTGTTTGATGGTCGACTGCTACCTCTCTTCCCCTCTATGCGTTGTTTCGAAGCTCGAGCTGCCCCACCCTTTCCCATTATCCCACACAAGTGTGAAAAATCATTTTAGTATATACAAAGGTGTGGTGGTATATACGATAGGTTGTGCTCTACAGGACTTCAGGTGGGAGTTAGGTGTAGAGAAAAAATGAAAGCCCCGAAGAATTAAGTCGTTAGATGGTAATGGGAAAGGCATTATTGAAGGTGAAAGGAAGTGATATCCCGGCCAAGGTGTGCATCCAGTTGTGTTGTCCTAGCTAAAACAATTTTCTTCAATGAATAAATTGAAGAAGATGGATCTTAAGGTAATAGCTCAAAGTTTGTCATGACTCCACAGTTCAAGATTTGTGAATGCAGAAATAAATATTTGTTTTTTTTTACCAAATTCTAAATTCTCAGAAATACAGTGTAGGAATTTAGTATACATGTTCAAAAACATTGCAGGAATTGCTGATAAACAAGCAGAAATGTGTGCAAAAGAGTATCGTGGGTTGTAAAATTTCTTGTTGTTGCTATGCCCTATGCCTTCTCGTGTTAAAATGCTTCCAATAGTCATTGTCCTTAGTATTCTTTGTAAAAGCTGTTATTTTTAATATTCACTTGGTTCATTCTTTTTGTAGGGGCACTAGGCGATGGCATTCATTTATCTATATGAATGCATTTAACAGTAGCATTAAATGGGGTAGAAGCAATTTTTTATGAGCAGAAGAGATAGCCGAACACAAGTGAAGTTAGATATTTCATCTGAGTAAGTCCATTTCAACAGTTGTAGAATTGATTTTTTACCCGAGTAAATGGATGTGACATGCCAATCCAAGTGAATCATCTAAGTAAATCCATTTCAATAGCTATAGATTTTATCGGAATAAATGATGTGACATGTTCATCCAAGTTAGATGTTGATAGAAAGTTTTGGAGACAGGTATGGAGACATTCGCTACCACTGCATTTAATGCACCAGTTGTTTTCCATTTCAAATTTCCATTCCCCTAAACTGTTAGTTGTTTCATCACACCTTTAGCAGTTAGACGGCGTGGACAGGTTTCGGTCGAAACCCCACACCATATATAGCCTATCATCTAATTATGTTTATGTACATATGAAGTACAATGTATGAAAAATTATATTATGATAAACCTCATGGTAATGATGAATTTTTAGTAGTAGAAGCAATTTGAAGACCAGGAAAGGTATTTCAAAGAAAATTATCTATAGAATTTATTATAATATAATTCTCATTCCAACCCCAATGAAATGTTTTTTTTTTTTTGAAAATGCATATATTAATAATAATAATAACAAGTGTCATGTTCTTGTCTTTATAGTATGGTAATAAAAGTATTTGTGTTGTTTAGTTGACACACGATTGACATGACATAGCAATTTAGAGGTATGTTAGTAATAGTTTATTTGTTGTGAAGTAGGTAAAGAAAGTATCATTTAGTTGATAATGATTTAACATGACAACAATTTAGAGGTGGGTTAGTAATAGTTTGAGATGAATAAGCTTTGTAAACTTAATCTATTTTAGAAAGCGAATATTATATTAATTTTATAATTGTACATTTTAGATTTATAAAATAATATTATATAAATATATTATTAGATATTTAATTGAACATTGTTAAAAAAAAAATTTTAATATAAAAAATATTAATTTTAGGCATTAAATTTGATTAAATTAAATCAATAAACCAATTATTGTAGACATTACTTATTTTTAGTAATAGAAAATACAACACTTATAATAGCCAATGCCTATATTCTAACCTAGTGGAACAAAATAGTAGTTATATACATTTACATATATTTTGTAAATATTAACATATTAATACAAAATTTACATATAATCATTTATAATACATGTCTATATTTTAGGGTAGTGGAACAAAATGGTAGTTAATACATTTCTTAATGCTTGTATAATAGCACCTTATATTTATAATATCTATGATTTATCTAAGATAATGCATGTGGAAGCAAGGTAAAATCTATTCCTAAAAATAAAAAAAGAAAAATAATAGCTCACCTTCATTTTTTTTTTAAATTGTCCATAAGATACAAAACTTTTTAACCAATCATGTTGCAAGAAATAATTAAATTAAAATTTATAAAGTTAAATATTTTACATAAGGGAGATTGAATTTTATTTGAAGAGTTTTTGTTTTTGATTGGTTCAAAACCGACTTATTAATAACTAATCAAACAAGAGAAAACAAAACTCATTGCAATATATTGTCTGGAAGTAATAATAAAAAGAATGTACATAGATAGAAGAAGGCACTTCCAAGACAAGAATCTTGAAAGAAGCCACAAAGGAAAATATTCAACAACAAAGCAAGTCAGTATGAAACAACTACAAGTGACAATAAAGTTGTAGCTTGCAAATTACACTATGATAGATATCTTTTCTCCAAGAGTATAAAGAACTTGCTCCTTGATAACAATTTCCATAGATGTGAGAAGAGATCTATGGTGATTCTTAGCGATAGTTGTCAGTTGGGACTGCACTTGAGCTATTTGTGTCTTGAGCTTTGAATTGTAAATGAGTTTTTCTTTCAAGGCTCTAACAAGTGTTGAATGTTGCAAGATAATGTTGGAGAATAAATCGTGCATAATTAATTCTATAGGCGGGAAGGCATTAGAGAAAAATGCTTTACATCAAAGCTTCCAAATATATAATAGGATACATTGACAAAAAGATTCTAAAACCATATTTTGTGATAAATGTAGCCCTAACAGTGTTGATTTCCATCTTAATTTTTTATTATATATAGTAGGGATAAAGGCCAAAGTTGTTTACCAATTTTCTTGGGTATACTTGCATATCCATAAGGCATGTTAAATGGTTTCTAACTTGTGACAAAACAAACATCTAGAGGAGTGGATAGGGAGAAAGGTGAGTTGTTTTCCTGCAACAATTTTATAGTGAATAATCTTCCATGCTATAAATTGTGCTTTAGTTTTAGCTTTAGATTTCCAAACAACAAAGCTTGCATTAAACCGCTTGGATTCAGACTAGTTCCCTCTCCATTTTAAATTTAACCTTGATTGCATTTGAATTGGTGGAAGAATCTTATTGTAGATTAACTTTAGAGGGAAATTATCTATATTAAAATTAGGACAGCCACCTACAATCTTTAAAAAAATGCATGAAACCACTAGTACAGTGTTGGTATTTAAATTAGCACCTTTGGAGTGCTTATTGTAAATGGTCAGCTATTGCAAGTGTTATAGTACTGCTCCTTCGGATTATAGAGAGGAAGATCTCTCTTTGCTGATGTAATGTGTAAGAAAGGGTACAGTAGACTAAGGCTCCTATCTTTTTGTACTCAACGGCAAGAACAAGGGTGCATAAACACAATGCATTGTAGCTAAGCTTTTCTCTGGTTTCTACAGATCTTAACTACGATTAAACTAGCTTTTAATCTATCATATCTCCTCAAAATAAATAGAGCATGAGGGTATAGGAGTGGGAATGGATTGGTTGGATCACTTGAATCCACCATCTCCTTAGAATGTGGTCGAGGCTCTGAAATCTTAGATATACACTAGGATAAGGTTTTATACAAGCAAACACTCTTGGCGGTAAGTTGGATCTTTGACTTGCCAAGGAGGAGGAACCCCTATTTGAGGTATAGGCTAGGAAATAGCTTACTAGAAACAACAAATTATGATGTTTTGGCCAACAAACTTGCTAAGGAGGAGGAACCCCTATCCGAAGTATAGGTTGAAATTCAATCCATTAAACAACATCGCATGATAACTTTTGATAACAAATATCCAAGGAGGAGGAACCCCTATCTGAGGAGGGAAATGAAACAACAAGCTATTTAACACAAAACGTTGAAAGGACTCAAATCTTTGGATAAAAATGCAAGTGCCTTTTTATTTTGTTCTTTAAATCTCTTCAACGAGTTACAAAGATCGAGACAACAAAGGCACAAAATCTTGCACAATTACGATCAACCAATTAACTCTCATCCAAGAGTGAACAAATAATCACTTTCAAACTTGTGGCAACAATGGCACAACAATTTTGCATAGTAAGTAAAGGTTAAACAAATAATGAGCCCAAGGCTCTTATTTATAGAAATCAAAGGAGTAGGCAACCCTAAAATCTCCTTGAGTTAACATTGAGTTCTTTCCAATCAATTAGTAAGATTTATTCCTAAAAAGGGGGAACAAACAATTAACTGGAAATCTACTTCAGTTAACTAAAACTAAACAAAGAGTCAACTGGAAACTACTTCAGTTGACTGAAACTAAACTAAAGGTGAACATGAATACAAAGTGCTTCCAAAATATACATCCACAATTAGTGGAGATCTGAGATCCATAATTCATGGAAGTCAAAATAGACAACCATAATTAATGGGATCTGACATGCATGATCAATGGGATCTGGAGTTAACTTGGAAAGGGGCATCAAGTTAACTTCAGTCACCATTAATGCTATTCTGGAGGATAGGACATCCTTTGTGGGTGCTTTACACCTCATCTTTACTGGTCAATAGTTCTAACCAAGCATTGAATTTTTCTGCCTCTTGCAAATTTCTTTTGATATTCGATCTTCTTTGGAACTGCATCATCTAACCTTGTTGACATGGAATGTGGATGGTAGTGTGGTAGTAACCGATGGCAGCTTTGTGTTTGGAATGACTACCTTTCGTATTTGGCTATCCATTGAACGGTGATGTCATTAACGCCTTCCAAGGCGTCCAACTTGACTACGAGCTTTACTTGATGCATGTCCATGTCAAGTGTTTTTAGAAAGTCTTGAAGTAGGACCATTTTGGTCTTGATTTCAACTTGAGAGTACTATATTCTGAAAAACTTGATTGTTGATTGTAAACATGCATATGTTTAGACAACTTTTTCTACAACTGCTAAAAATAGCCTACTGAGGGGTGAATTTTATGAAAAAATCTGAGACATGGATTTTACTTAGAATAATTTTCTAAATGGACCCAAAACGTTAGAAATCCCAAAAAATCACTTTTCCTCATACATGCAAGAGCCCTTCGGGGCAGAGGTTTTAGAGGCAGTAGAGGCTTATTTTTCCCAGAAAAATCTAACACATGGGTATTGTTGGTGCTTCAAAGCTAAACAAACCCAATTTGTCTGATTTTTGAAATTGTGATTTTTTTCGAAAACCCTAAAAAATAGGGGCAGAAGGGCAACTTTTTCTAGTAAAATCTGGCACATGGGTTTTGTTGAATATGTTATGTTGATCATACCCAGTTGGTCAGATCTGTGATTATTTGTTGTTTTCTTGGACATGCAAGAAGATCTAAGATAAGAAGAGAGGAAAAAGACAAGAAGATTGGTAGTTATTTTATGCCTTTTTGTAAAAATGTTCCTTCTGATGCAACCCCTAAGAAATCATCCTTCTATGCTGTTGATCTTCAAAAATAATGAAGAATAGTCAAAACCCTCTGTCAGATCTTGAAAAGACATCTTGGAGAGCAAATGGCTATTCTTGAGCTCCAACCTACAAAGACAAACAATGAATAATGATGTCCAAGCTTGATACATAGTGATTGATGCCTGAATGCATCAAGTATGGGCACCAACTCATGATTGAAGACTAATTTGGCTTGATCCAGAGTTATAAAAGTTGATTTCCACTGATTATGGGTTGTTTTGGCCAAGTTTTCCTCCAAAATCTCTAACTCAAGTCAACAAATGTCTCTTTGACTTTTTAGGCATCCTTCTTGAGTATTTGAACACTTTTTAATCATTTTTTATGCTGAAGTGCCTCTATTTGATCCTCTCTCTAGATTGATTAGTTGATCCTGAGCAATTATTGATAGATTCACTGTTGAGCTGGATCTGTGTTGAAGAGATGTTCCTAGGAGATGCTAAGCCAGAAAACTAAGTTTGAGGCTCCAGAAGATTGGGTGCATTTATTCAACAAGTGCACTTTTGCAATTGCCTTAATCAATTTTCAATGTTTGTTCTTCAACTTCTCTATTTCGATCTTCCATGCTCTGATTTGATATTTTCGTTGACTGACGAGTCAGACAATCTTGCTTGACGATTCATCAGGTGACTAGCTCAATCCTAAAAGGGATGGCTGGTGTCTCAGTTCCTGAAAATCAGTTTAAGGCCTTAGCAAGCAAGGGAACATTTCTTTAGTAGGGGTTCTTTTATTCTTTTGATTAGTTATTTCTTGTTGAAAACTGCTTTAGTTTGATCTCTGTCATCAGATGATTGTCTTGTCTGAATCCTTCGCAGATGGTTTCATTGTCAAGGTGGATCCAAACAAAGAAAATCATCTTGGGGGTCCTTCATCCATTTTACAACATCTAATTTCCCAAAAGAAAGGGCACCTTTCTTCAGTAAGGGCACCTTTTTTAAGCTAGGTAGCCATTTTGGATGTCTCTTGATAACAACCTCTTCACACTCTGTCGATGTTTGTTAGTGATCACTGAATCTGATGATCTCACTGAATGTTTCATTGTCGAGCCAGCAAGAAAACACTGAGGATGACTACCTTAGAAAAATCAGGTGACTGTATTTGGCCCTTGATATCCAAGGGTGCCTTTCTCTAGTAAAGGCACTTTTTAGCATTTTGAACTGACTTCTCCTTGGTAGCATTTCTAGAGTTAGCCAATTTTTGACCTTTTCCGGTTTCTAGAATCCCCTTCGTCAAACATCTTTTTTATCCTTTTTCGCCATGATCGTGTTGTTGAAGCTTTTGAAGCTTAGCTTTCAGCACCTGGTACTGGCCAATCTACCATTAATGGCTGTAGAGCTCCTAACTTTGTTCCTGAAAAATAGAAATAGACCCACCAGAGTAAAACATGTATTTTGATGATTTTGACTTGACCAGTGTGATCCTGAAGTCAATTAATCCTATCAAAATAATTTTCAATTGTTTTTGTGAAGGTCCTATTTTCAGGGGTTTCCCTAAAAATAGGTGTATGGAACCCTAATTTTCAATTTTTTAGAATTTTGCACATATGTTCCTTGATAGAAACCTGCAAAAACCCTATGTTTGGTTTAACCTAAAACAAACGTTTGACAAATTTTTTTACATGATTTAGCTCAATTTAAGTAGAATGCCAAAATTTTATTTTGGGTACAACATACAAAAACAACAATAAAATACTGAAAAAACTAGTAAAAACTACTTATAAATGACTAAACTTGGTCACGTGACCATTAGTAGTTTATTTTCAGTCATATATAATGTGACCAGATTGATGACTAAACCATTTTTAGTCATTTATTGGTTGTTTTGATTGATTGATTTGGTAGTATATTTAGTCATTGATTTAGTTATTGATTGTTGTAATTTGGTCACTTATTTAGTCATTTTTTTTATTGATATATTTAGTTGTTGATTTAGTCATTGATTGTTGTAATCCGATCACATATTTAGTCATTTTTTATTCACTGATATATTTAACTGGTCACTTATTTAGTTGATTTAGTCATTGATTATTGAAATTTTGTCACTTATTTAGTCATTTTTTTATCCACTAATATATTTAGTCATTGATTGTTGTTAACTGGTCACTTATTTAGTCATTTTTATTCACTGAATTATGTGCATTGGTAGTGTATTTAGTCATTAATTTTAATCATCATTTGATCAATTTGGTAGTATATTTAGTCATTTTTATTCACTAATTTCATTGGTCATAGATCTAGTCATATTTATTCACTGTTCACTAATTTTTGTCAATTGGTAGTATATTTAGTTAATTTAATTATTAATTGATGTCAATTAGTAGCATATTTAGTCATTTTAATTAATTAATATTTGAGGATTTAATTATAAAACACAAAAACACACATCAATCATCAATTGCACACAATAAGATTGTCATTGAGAAGGAAAAATCAGTGGAATTTATTAATAAAAGAAAGGTGTTCTAGTTACAGCTTAGAAATAGAATATTACAATTGTTATTTTCAGTCACAAGACTAAAAATATGAGTTACAATATTGCACATAAATGACTGCAAGAAAGAAACTTCTCCAAAAACCTTCTACAATGATGGAAACGCATGCTTGAAGCTACCCTTCAATGCGAGCACATGCCCATTTCATCTCTTAAAACTTCTACAATGTAGGCAATCTTCCTAGAGCAAGTTGCAATGTGCATAATCCAAGGAGAGTGTTGATCATGTCTCGTATATGAAGCTCTCTCCTTCAATGCAATGAACAATAACCCAGCTGGAATCTTTCCTCCTTTATATGCAACGTGTCATCTGATATGAGCAACAAGGTGCTTCCTTTTCTACCATGAATGAAGTTGTGTCTAATCAATACAACCAAAAAAAATACTATTAGTCTCAATTTAGAAAGAATAAAAGTGCATTGCATATTGCAAGTTTACAAAAGTAAGTTCAAACACAAGAGAAAGATAAATCAATTAAAAAACTATAGCCTTGTCAACAAATTCCTTAAACAAAGTGTTCAACATAGAGCTTAAATATGCATATTGAACCCTTGATTTTAAAACCTTGTTCAAAATTTAAGAAAGGTGATACACTCAGATTATAGAATGAAGTTGACATATTATAGAATGAAGGCTATCAACACTAACCAGACTAGAACAACATTATCAACAAAAATTTCTTGGAAACCAAGCCCAAGAATACCATCAAACTTAGGTAACCAAAATGTCAACTTTGGTTCATGTGTTGTTTAAAGACCTGCACCATGAAAGAATCCATTTATACATAAATTCCAAATTAAGTTGATGAGAAAAGATCTTTGATATCCAACTGGGAAGCATTAACATCCAAAAATTACTAACCTAATGTTTCACAACAAGTTTCCCAATTGTGACATCATCTTTACTTAAGAAACCAGATATTGATCCACTGCCATATTGGATCTCACAGGATTCTCCTTCATAAACAACAAATGATATATATTAATTGTTTAGCAACTTCCTTAATATCCCCATGTAAGTAGACTAAACTAAGTGAGGTTAAGGGTTTGAAGTACATTACCATCTTCTTCGTATGTTCTTAACTTTGATCATGATTTGTATCTTGAATGAAAATAGCAAGCTAACTAAACTGTAAAACCATTGTTAATCATTGTTAGAAAAATAACCACAAAATCCTCTTGAATTAAAATAATCCTTCTAGATATTTCAAGACAAGACATTTCAGTTAATTTCTAAGAGAGCTAATGTCACTATCCAAACAACCATCAATTGATTTGTTGTATATGTTTCCCAAAATTTAGAATTTGAATGTAATGAAACTAACCATAATTACCAAAGATTTAACATCAAAATGTAGTACAAAATTAACTGTTTGACAACAAATGTGTTTTGATAAACTAGATATACCCTTGATATATTGATTTAAATAACAAGAAATATCAAAATGGAGACAACAAGATAACATTCATTAATTCACTTCAAAAAACAATTGAAACTAGAATTCGGCCACCAATTATAACTTCATTCTATTGATCTTCAAAAATATTTTACAATACGTTTCAAAATTTTGTCCTGATTGACATGTCAAAAAGTGTCTTTTTAGTTACCCACTTTTAACATAAATCAAAAAGTATTAATTATATATCATTGTTTACATAGGATTACATAAAAGCAATGAAAGATGAGAAGTGAAGAGAAATGATCAGATGTTAAAGTCTAGAGCACTCGCAAGATATGGAAGTTCATTACTCATCGTAAGGTACCTGTGATCATTCAGATCTAGCAAGGTCCTTTCTCCATGATAGTATCTGCAAGGCTTGGTACTTCAATACAAGGCCTATTCTTCTAAGGGAGCTATATATGTTTGCTCCCATTGGTACACAGTGTAATCATGAGGCCATTTGTACTCCTGTATTTTTTTGTGTTGGCCAAGTGACTCTTCCATCTGCTTTTAATAACCCTTTGCTATCCATGATGAATTTTGAGTATCCAACATCTAGTGCAATTATTCCATCCAAGGTTAAATTGAGGCGGTGAATATTTATGTCACCATCCTTTTGTATATTAGTGAGGAAATTGAAAACAATTTTGCTACACTCATCTATCCAATCCTTGGAGCCTTTCAATTGATCATCATCCCTTAGTATCTTAGGCACAAACCACTGCTTTAGTGTGTGAAATGAATCCATTCTTGTCTTAATATTTTGGTCTTTTGCATATATGTATTGAAATTCATTTGTGACCATTCAAACTATTTGATCAGTAGGCTTTAAAGTTGCAGGGACCTCAACACTCCTTTGTAAAATTCTACATAAAGTTGTTAAGGTGTGATGTATGGGTTTCCATTTCTTGAATAAGGGGTCCAATATAGGTACATGGACCTTTATCTGATCAACTGCTTGTGACAAGGAGACATAACATTCATATATTTTCCAATTTGTCCATAATTAGTTTAACCCTATGCTCCAAGATCTATTGCAATACCCTAAGGGTTTCTCTCTTTGCTCTTTCCTTTGTTTCTTTATTAGTCTTTTTCAACTTCTCAATTTCTTGTTTTAGCACATTTACTTGTTCAACAGTGATTGCACCTATATTAGTCTGGATGGCAAGGGGCTGGTATACTATTAATTTTGTGCTTTGGGAAGGACCTGCTCCCTTCAACTACTCTTTCGATTTTGCATTTTCTATGAATAACTTATTCACTTCATCATTTAGATTAGTTTATGTTTTCTCATATTCCACCAATCTAAGCTCCATAGCTTTAACCACATCCCTAGTAAATATTATTGAGTGCATTGTCATAGTAGTTTCCCCCAATGCTAATGTGTCTTGAAGTGTCTTTACCATGGTAGTCCCTCTCGTTTCTTTTACAACATCAAGAAATCTTGGTTTTTTTGTTCTTTTTTTCTTTGTCCAAAAGCCTCAGGTTTCGAGTCTTATATTGTAACTTGTGCCACTCATTCCCTCATCTAAATTGAATTCAGAAACCAACATGGGATCTTCATGGCTTCTTACTTGATCCAGTAAGAATATATTTTTTAACTCCATCCTAGGAATAATTAGTATATTGCTTTCTAAGACCAATTTTATTGCTTCTCGGGGGCTAACAACAATTTCATTAATCCTAAGTTCTTCAAGATTTTGAGCAACCATCTGGTCATGCTATGTCTCCTCAGTGCCCATCTTATTAATTTGGAATCTCTCCTCAAATTCTTTCATTTTCATCTTAAACCAAAAAACCTTAAAACTTAGGAGTTTGAATAAATTCATCATCTTCAATAAATCTAAGGGAAAGAATCACCCTTTGATCATCATGCACTTCTTGATCATTATACCTATGTATATCTACTCTTTCTTCTGGTTTGTGAGCATCAATTGCAAGCTTATGCAGTAGTTGATCAACTTCATCATCTTTAAAATTCAAGAGTACATTGGCTACCTCTTCAGTATCCCCTACTCCTTCACTTATATCATATGCCACTAAGGGGGCCACTCCATGTGTCTTCTACCTCTTAGGACTCGGTTGCTCAGGGGATGCTTCTTATTGTATTGTGGCACTATCTGGTAGGGGATATGTGATTACAATACCACTTGGTTTGATGGGCAGCTTGGAGGGTTTTGAAGACTGACCCTCAGGTTTCTTTTCTAGTTCAACATATCATCTTTCAAAGTTTTCAATTATTACGTTCATCCTTTTTATAGGATCATTTTCTTAAACATAGAATCCTTGGAATCCAGTGTCCCTTTTCTTCTTCTTCTCCTCAAGCCTCTTTATGATTTCCCACTTCCTTTTCCTTTGAAAAATTTTAGTAGGTGTTTAAAGCAATTTCTTATTACATCTTCTTCGTAATCCATTATATGGGTAATCCCAACTTTAGTGAGAAGTGACTGCTTTATAAAATTAATATGCCCTTCAGGATCAAAGACCCTTTCTCCTCATGAATTCAATGAATACCCTATCTTCAAATAGTTATGTAGTTCTTCAAGAGTGTCTAAACCAACAGATACCTCCTCACATTTAGTTAGGTCAGGGAGGAATGTTCATTTTTTTTGTCTTTTCATAACATCCTACTCCATCCATAGCATTTGCCACATAAATTCTAAAAATGTAATTCAAAATAGAAACAAATTTAGGTAAAACATGTGGGGCTTGAGGACACCCATAGACCCTTAATACTGTTTGGTATGCTAAGAAGAACCAGTCGAAATGAAATTGTGAGTGTGTCCCTGCTCTAGCTTCAATGCTAAAGGTCTTAATACTTGCATGATTTTATTAGGAAATCTTGGTGAAATATGGCCAAGAGTGGCCATGACCTTTATTATGAAATCATCATGAAATATTAGATAATCACTATTTTTACATCTACTATCCTAGATGTAACACCAATAGACAACCTATTCCCTTCATCATCAGTCATTCCCAAACACATTCTTTTAGTCCATCTATTTCTATTTTGGTATAATATTAAATGACACAACAAAGAATATTTCCTAAAAGTGATGGGAGCTAAGTTCTCTCTTGCAAAAATCCCTCATGTAGCCTTTTCTCAATTTTAGTAGCAAAGTCATACTCAATGTTGACTTAAGGATTTTGTATCTTCATTGCCATCATCATGAGATAGGTTGGAATCATCTCTTCAACATCTATTCCAAGCACTTGGCACAAAGCAAAATAAGTTCTTTCGAAATATACTTGGAAGTATTCTATGGAAAATGGCTCAATTCGGGAGGGGGAGATAGGTATCCTCCTATTGTTTACACCCCTTTTCATGTGTAAAGGAAGTTCATCACTCATGTAGGTTTTTCTCAATCTCCTATAATCCTCCTCACTTTTGTCCAAGTTGATCTTAGTGATAGCT
The DNA here is from genome assembly GCA_007258455.2 of Sequoia sempervirens. NCBI lineage: Eukaryota > Viridiplantae > Streptophyta > Pinopsida > Cupressales > Cupressaceae > Sequoia > Sequoia sempervirens. The sequence goes on from VDFB02086081.1 coordinate 4,598,955, forward strand.
TGCTTGTTTAACATAAAGCACTCTATAATTGCTTCTTTAGTCAACGCCATTAATGGTGAACCATCTAGTATTCTTATAGTCCTGGTAGTTGAATGATAATATTGTGCCAATATTTTAATAAACTCAACATCTACGAAGACATTTGGGACTATCATTTTGTCCAAATCTAAGGTCCAAGGATTTGAAACTAGAATATTGTCATCTCTTTTTTCATAGAAGTACCAAAATAGATCCCACCTTGAGATAGGGATAATTGGGTCTCTACATTCATGGGTTGTATCTTTAAACACCTTTTTGAATCCTTTGTCTACATAATTAGGTAACACATCTAAAATGGATTGTTGTAGGGACCTCTTCTTTGATTTAGAAACTATGGACTCTTCCTTTTTACTCGCAAATTGACTTCTTTTGGGTGGCATGATGAAGAATTTACTCCTACTTGATTTATTTAAGTGTCTACTTGTAGAAGCAAATTTAGTTCTTATACACTTGCTATAGAGGGTTTTTGTGAACTTACTCGGTGAAATAATAGCTGCAGAGTCTTCCCGCTAAAACTCCCTTGCCTCTAGTACATTGAGTTGTGTGAATGATTGCTAAAATGTTGTCAAGTACCAAGTAATATTTACTGATGAGCTCGGTTACCTCACTATTAATGTCAATTCATGCAAAATGTTTCAAAATTTGTCCATATTTTGAGTTTGAATACATGCCTTTAATCTTGGGAAATTGAACAGTGTAATCATTAAATGCTTCGATAGCTTGTACCATAATACCACTTTGTCATTTCAAGACCATTGCAGGGTAGCGTTACCAATACCACCACCCCGTGCACACTCCTTTGGATTCTTGCAGGATGGTGGGTTAATTCTAGGGGTTGAGTGATTGTTCACCACCATACCGCTCTGTCATATCAAGGTCGTTGCGGGGGTAGCAGTATGGTAGGGTTAGTTGTACCGCCACCCCACACACACCCCTTTGGACTCTCGTAGGACAATGGGTTAATTCTAGTGGTTGAGTGATTGTTCAAAACCATATTGTAGTGCCACTGTTTACCCCTTATGGGGCTACGATTTACTTTAGTTGTTAACATGTTCTCACTGCCACCCCATGGTATTCATATTTGGTTGCCATGGTATTGTGGTAAGCATTTGTACATTGACCTATATATCTTGCCATCCCATGCATACCTCTATTGACTATTTTGGTAGTTTGGTATTGGATTTTATTATGAATGCAATATTGTAGATATCATTTTATTGAAAAGATTGAACAATTTTCTAATTTTGTAGTCTCTCAGTTTTAGTTTTCAGTGTCAGTCAGACCTAGGAGATAATTTCTTTTTTTTTGTAATGAGGAGGCGTAGTTCACCTAATGTTAAGATATCTATATGTATTAATAAATCACATATGTTCATTATGTGTTTGTATCTAGAAAACATATATGACATACAAGAAATTATATTCTAACTAAACAAAATTAATTTTAAATTTTCAACCAAAGTAAGAAAACTAAGAAAAATGATTGAAACTAACTTTAAATGCACTTCAAATCAGCAATGAACATTCAAGTTTTGTATACAATGTACCAACAAAATAATGATGATTACATTCATAAATGTACCAGTAAAACAATAGTGAATAAGAATGCCTATACTCAGATCTTTATTATATTCAATAATAAATTACACCATACATATAAAAAAAAATTTAGGTGACAAGCTAGCTTTTGAAGGTGACAAAACATCATCATAATCATCTGCATTTCCAGCAAGATCAGAATCCTGATCATTCATGTCTACATCTACTTGATTTTCTTCCTCATCCTCATCTATGACATGTAATGCATTATCTCTCCCAATCTCTTCATTGGTAATCAAAATGTCTTCTTCAAACACTCCATCATCATCTTCATCCACTTCTTCAAATGTTTCTTGTAAATTAACATATTGCCCATTAGACATTATATCAACAACTTCCATGAATTTTTTGTTTTGAACACGACTTTATTTGAATGACATATGACCATCCTAGGCTTCTTACATCATCAATTAGAAATGATTGGTTAATTTGAAGAGGGGAAACATACGGCTCATTTGTCTCTAATAAAAATTGTCTTATATTTGCATGTACAAATCCATACTCATCAAATTGTATTGCAGATGGTTAGATCCACTTACATTTTACTAATATAGGACTATTTTCACCATAGTCCACTAGAATAATTTTTTGGATGAATTCAACATAAAATTTCTTCTCATTTTCGTGAAAAAATTCAGCACTAACAACACAATCACAATTTATCTTTCCTTTGTCTTTTTCTTCCACTCTTAAATGACTACCATAGGCCCAAATTCCACTGAAATGTGTAGACCATAAATGTGGAGATTTTGAAAGCTCACTTTCCTTTGTTGTTATATCTTGACCTTCTTCTTTTGCATCACTGATTGCATTAGAAACTCATTCTTCAAATTTTGGAAAAGAATCACCTCCAATCAAATCAACATGACATCTATGCTTTTGAGGTCGATGTTGCATCCAAGCTTGATTGTCTTCTTAATATTTTCTACATAGAATATTAACGTACAAATAGTAATAGTGATAATATAGATGTGTAAATGCAATTGAGTAAATAAATTATTGTGTATTTTTTTTAATTGTGCCACTTATCAAATGAAGATGTGTTTTGAAGAATATAGGCATGTACCACACTTATTTCTTGATGTTATAGCTTGAAGTGACATTCATTGCCTTCTAATACTTTACCTACAACTGTCTCTTCTTCGTCATCATCCCATACACGTCGATTGACATTTTTAAAATCCTTCATATATTTTGTACAAAATCCCATGGCCTCTTGCATTGAATATCCCTCAGACATGTTGCCTTTCGGTTTTTCCCTAGTACAAACAATTTTTTTCAAAACCTTCATATATTGTTCTATAGGATACATCCATCTTGTTATTACCGAGCCACAATACTTTAGTTCATATTGTAGATGTATCAAAAGATGCATATAAATGTTAAAGATTGTTGGTGGAAATTACCATTCCAATAGAAAAAGGACTTCAACAACCTCCTCCCTCAAACTATCAAAGTTTGAAGGATCTAATACATGTAAACTCATTCTCTTTAATATTAGGCCCAACCTTATAACTGTCAATCTTGGCCCCTTTTCCAAACTTAATATTTTTACCACACTAGGTAAAATATTCTTCATTATGACATGATATTCATGGGTCTTGAGGCCTCTTAAGCCATTAATGTCAATTTGGATTCTAGTAATACAACTTACATGTCCAATGGGAAAGTGAGTCCGAGACATCAATTGTAAGAATTGTGCACGTTGTTCCTTTGTCCAGACATAAGTCTAGCACTAGGTTTTCTATATTTTTAATCATCATACTTTTCAACCCAAACATTTTGATGAATCTTTAGTTGTCGAAAGTCTTCACGTGATGAAATAGTATCAAAAGCACCAAAAAGAGTTTCTATAATAGCATAGGTTATATTTTTCTTAGTATGCATAAAGTCAACAGTATGCCTAATGGCTATATCCTTAAAGTATGGAAACTTATAGAATATGCACAACCTTTTTACACTGTTTTCATTACATGGATCATATCTACTAACAACAATCCCATATTTTTCAATAAATGACATTCTTTTTTGTTCATTCTCAACAATGTAATCACTTGTTATTAGCAATGGTGTTTCATGATTCTCTTCTTCACCATTGAACCATGTTTTTTTTTTACAATATGGATGATCCATTTTAAGGTAAGCATGATGTCCACAATAAATACACTTACACAAGCTTATTGAGTGCCTCACAAAATCCTTAAAGTTGCAAGCAAGACATCCATGGTATCGATGAACACTGATACCAGACAATGTACCATATGCTGGAAGATCATGAATCATAAACAATAAGGAAGCTCTTAAAGTGAATTTTATTGAATGACCATCCCTTAAAGATTGAATTGCTTCAATTCCTTTCCACAATTCCATTAGCTCATCATATAATGGATCTAGATAAGCATCAGTTATATCTGAAGTCACACTTTTATTTCTTGGTATAATCAATGATAGCATTAAGAAAAATGGTTTAGTTGCTAACCATGGAGGAAAGTTATAATTTATTAAAAACATTGGCCAAGTTGACCATTTAGTACTTTGATTTGAGAATGGGTTCACCCTATCTAGAGCTAAACCCAACCTTACATTACGGGGATCTTAAGAAAAATCAGCCCATATGTTATCAAATACCATCCACATCTTAGAATCGGGCACATGTCATTGTTTTCCATCAGTGCTCTTATTTTGGGCATGCCATTGCATAAGTTCAACAATGTCTCTGCACCTATACATTCAGAGTAATCATGGGATTACTGGAAAGTGGTGAAGAACCTTTCTAGGAACCACAACTCATTTCAACCATTGTCTATACCTCGCTTCATGAAATTTGTAACATACCAACCCTCATTGAAGTAAAAATTTCTAATTTTTTACCTTATGAGTAAATAAACTATGTAACAAGTCATTGCAATAAAAAATTTCTTTTCTTTATTGAAAATATAGGAACAAAGATGCATATCATATTACAATAAGGATTCCATTTCATTACAATAAATCATAAGTTACATAAATACAAGAATGTAGTCTTATAGGGAATTAGTGTTTATTGCTGATCAATTTGTCAAACCATGTTTTCTTCAGCATAATGCCCTATTACTTGCAACCCAAAAATATAATGTTTTTGTTGGGAAAGGGGATATAGGTGGCTTATTCCCAAGAGAGTATATCTCTCACCGCTAGGGTTATGAGGATATCTTTGAGTCCATTAGACTAGCCTTGCCATACAAGAGTGATAGCAGACTGTTAAATGCTTTAAGGAAGCACTATAGGAGGGTCTGTGTGAACATGGATAGGGAAATAAAGGACAAATATTATGCAATATCTTTTCTCAGGGCTCATATTCCCCATTCCCCAATTAATTTTGTTGGAAGAGAAGGTTGAGGTTTCTTACCATTCCCAAATGTGGGTTGTGTGGAAGGTCATGAAAATTCATCAGCTCCAAACATGGGTCAAGTGGAAGTTCAAGGACTTTCACCAAATTCAATGGTGGACCGTATGGAAGCAGAAGTTGTTGGTCTGTATGGAAATACTGCTAGTGGAGGATTGGGTTGTCAGTTCGTCCTTGGAAAAATTGGGGCCCTCAAATGTCAAATGCTCCGAGTGTAGAACAAAGTTTCAATGACTGTAGGTGGCATGATTGTTGTGCCCCAGTTGTAGTAAATGCTTTGTTTGATGGTCAAGGATCGATTAAACGTGGGTGGCCTATCCAACAAGAAAAAGTTGTAGATGATGCTATTATGGGTCGTGCAGTTGTAGATGATGCTCTTGTGGGTCATGATAGCCAAGCCAAAGGAAGTTCTAAGGCACAAGGTGAAAATTTTGTTAAGATGGCTTCAATGGAGGAATAGCCAGTGATGGGTCATGTATTTTTTTGCAAATTTTAGTTTGAACCTGAGATTACTGTAATGTTAATCTTTAGAGGGTCAGAATGATATGGTATTTCTAAGTAGTAATGGGTAGAATGCTTCAAAATTTTTGAATTCCCTGTGCATTGTAATGATATCTTTGAACTATCTGGGAAATCATGGAGTCAAAAAATCCACCTCTAATGTATAAACTTACTTTTACTCTATATAATATATGGGCTTAGTTCCTTTTCTTAAAAAAAAAAAGAATGCATACATTTACATACATATCTAAATGAGCTTTGGAACAAATAGTTGTAAGATGGTCCAAGATCCTTCCTTTCAAATCTTAGTTCTTCTATCACTTGTTGTGGAGGAGAAGCATCACTCAAGTGCTTTTTCACCAACCTCAGACTCTTAATGCGGTCCCCCACACATCTATCATTCAATAGATGGTCCTTCCCTTCAAAGAAGAGATTGGTAGAGTAACCGATAATGACAACCAACTGAGCATAGTGTTGTGTCCTACATAACTAGAACTTGTAATCCTACAATCTCGAACTAGCATGTAATATTGGATCATGGTGAAAAAATAGTGGAGTCTCAAAATTCCCACTATCTAGAATGGAGTCTCAAACATTCCCACTACTTGACCAAAGTATTACATTCAATATTTGTATTGAAAATCATCTATCACATACACTACTCAAAGTTGATTTGATTTAAGGCCATCTTAAACTACGCATAGGTATTTCCTTCAATGGATAATCTATCATTCCAGAGATATCCTATCCCCATTTTAACCTACTTGGAATAAACCTACTTAGCAAGTAAGTACACAAGCTCCCTACCATACATGATAAACAATCCTAGGAGTAAACACAAGCTATTCTAGTTAAATTAATAACTTAGCTAAGTGCATCATATGTGCCATGCAAGTTCAATTGTATCTAGTATTCAATACCTATGATAAAAACCAATCTCCTATTATGGAGTATTTAAAATAACAACTTAAGAAGAACATAAAAGCTTCAAATATCTTTTCAAAGATATTCTAATTTCTCTAAATACAAATATTTGAGAAATACAATTCTAGCATACATGGATAACGCAAAATAACAAAGAAGAATATCCTCATGCCTGTTATCGCTTATCCAATCTTTTGGCATCAATGCAACTTCTCCCAATAATAACAAGCTTGGTTATAACTTCTCAAGAAACATCACAAAAAAAATCTCTCTTAGTTGATAGCTTACTTCTCTCAAACATCAATTTTCATCACAATCAAAATAGAACTATCTCCTTTTCTCACTCAAAATAAAACAGAGTATAATTGGAAATAATGCAAAATAAAGATTTTCAAGAGAATAAGGAATTGCAATGATGCGTCCTCTAAGATGAAATGGCTCTGCTATTTATAGAGCAACTTGGTAACTTCTTAGCCTAAATTTTAGGCATGATAATGGAAAACAAACTCTATGCAAAGTAACACATGAAAACTCAACAAAAAGGTGGCGATTAAACAAGCTTATACTCAACAAAATCATCTACATATCAACTTGCAATACTGACAATAATCAAAGGCTTATTCAAATATGCATATGCTTAATTTGAATTATCTCATGCAATAAACATCTACAACAATTGGGTTTCCAGAGGTGGTGCCAAATCCATCCACACTCCTCTCTGTTTGGTGCAGTTTCTTTGCCATTAGAAATTGTCAACTACCAAGAATCCATCAACTTGGTTTGAAAATGAGTCGACTAAGACATTAAATATGTTTGGAAAAGTCATTGAAAGTTGTATAAAATCATGGCAGATATGTTTACCAAGTCAAAGTTAATCTTATAAAAGGTGTCAACTAAGTCCATGCTTTGTATCAACCCATGACAACAACACCAAATACAATACAAATGTCTCATATCGCATGATAATTTGAGTGAGACTCGGCTTCACAAAACAATCATAAGCAAATTTCATTCAACTTCCAAAATCATAGTCATTATTGACTATAATCAACCTTTATAAATTGGCTTCTACTAAAGTAAATGATAGTCGATAAATAATATATATAATATGTTTAAATATAAATATATATATAATATCATATACATATATATATATATATGTATATGCATATATATACATATATATAATGTTAATGTATATTTACATGTATATAACATAAACTATCAATGCAAATATTTATACTATAATATTTAGACAGATATACATTCGATATATAAGTATAAATGAATACAATCAAAATAGTATTTTCATATAATCACAATATATCAAATGTATGCATATATACATATGTATAAAAGTATATGCCTCTATGTACACGTATATGTAGGTATATCTATATCGATGCATTTGTATGAGCGTGTCCATCCGCCAACGTACACATGTATCGATACACATATACATATGGATATGTGTATATACCATATATATATATGTTCACATTCGATTCACATATAGCCATTCATAATTACCATAATATTGATAAGTATTTACATGTAGTACATCTATACATGTGCATATACATGCCATTAGATCCCATTGACATGTATGTGCATATATATACACTTACTCCACATATGTCCCACTTATCAATATAATTGTACTAGTACAAGAAAGATCTCCAAAGCTCAATCTGATAAACATCACCCAATAATGCATGAAGTAGTAAACAAGACTCTATCAATGCAGACATATTGACTAAGGATGACTTACCAACTTCCCACAAACTGAATTAACTCAATCATTCTAATGTGGTGTGTGTATGCTTGAACAGTTTACGTTACCGATTACCTGACCAAAATCTTCTCCTGAGTGATACTTCCCCTCCACTTGGAGGAATGGAACATATACCTACATCCACTAACACATGCACACGGTAGTCAATTGTTCACAACATATGCAGTTTACGTAAAACAACTCCAAAGTTAGAATAATAATTCAATAACCATTGATTCACATGAATGCAATTATTTTCCATGAAATAACATCAAATGAGATAACATTTACATGATAACAAGGTTCAAGAATAATTTATTCATCTCTAGAATTCACTTTACATTCATATTTACCCTATATAGTAATAGTAATTATACAGTTGGGGTGTGACATACTCCCCCCCTTGTGAATCATCATCCTCGATGACTTTAGGTAGCATTATAAAACATAACAACAAACAACATATTGTTTCAAACATCCTCATAAGCATTAATAATATGAGCAAACTTTTGTTAAATTTTAGCATATTCCTCCCAAGTAGCTAAGTCTTTTGCATACTAGTCCCACTGGACTTTGCACTACAAGACTTCTCAATTATGCAAGTGTAGATTACATGTTCCCAACACCTTGACAAGCTCTAGAGCTACCACTTTGGAGTCCCATACCTGTAAAGCAGTCCAATCAATCACATGATTATCACTAGGTATATACTTTTTAAGGTAGGACACATGGAAGGCATTATGCATTTTGGAAAGAGTTGGTGGCAACATGATCCAATAAGCTACTGGATTTACTTCCTCAAGAATCTCAAAAGGTCCAACATGGTGCGGGGATAACTTAGAATAATTTCCAAATTTAATGGATCTCTTGTGAGGTTTCACTCTCAACAACACTTTGTCACCTATGGAAAAATTGCGAGGCACTCTCTTAGCATTAGCATAGCTTTTCTACCTATCGTTAGCTTCAAATAACCTTTGCTTAACAATCTTAACTTGCTCATCCATTTCAGCGAACATCTCTGGCCCAAGACTTACTCGATCCTCAAGTTTATCCCAAATTATAGGAGTTTGAAACTTTTAGCCATACAAAGCTTCAAAAGGGGCCATCTTTATCACAGAATGATAAGAATTATTGTAAGAAAATTACACTAAGGGAAAGTATTCTTCTCACTTGTACTGTTGATCCATGCAATACATCCTAAGTAGGTCTTCTAATACTTGATCCACCCTTTAAGTTTTCCCATCCATTTTTGGATGATAAGTTGAGCTAATGTTCAATTGAGTCCCTAGTGCATAAAACAAGGTTTGCTAAAACCTAGAAGTGATTCGTGCATCTCTATCTGAGATAATCTTCTCAGGAATCCCATGCAACCTAAATAATTCTTGCAAAAAATTCCTAGAAATGATAGGTGCTCCATCAGTCAGGTTCCTAGGTATAAAATGTGCGACCTTGGTAAGCTTATCTACAACCACAAGAATGGCATTATGCTCATTTCTTGATAAAGGAAATCCTTGCACAAAGTCCATACTTATGACTTGCCACTTCCTCTTTGGTATATCATGTGGGTATAACATGCCTGCAGGATGATGATGCTCTACTTTCACCCTTTGACACTTAAGAAACCTAGCCACAAAACTAGCGACATCTCCTTTCATCCCTTTCCAGAAGTATAATGGCTTTACATCTGTCATCATTTTTGTCACTCTAGGGTGTCTAGAGTATGGTGCTTCATGTACTTCCTTCCATACCAGATTTCTTAATTCCTTTACATCAGGAACATACATTCTACCCTTATATCTAAGCAATCCATTAGGTTCAAAATGAAACCCTTCATAACTAGAATCTTATGGATTGCGAGGGAGTGCTTGCTTGACTTGCAAGTAGTACTCATCCTCTTTGCACTTGTGCAACACTTTCCCTTTGAATTTGGTTTGAATTGTTACTATGGAAGCAATATGATGTCTTCGACTTAGAGTGTTGACAACCCGGTTTTCCTTCCCTTTAATATAACTGATATTAAAATCATAGTCAGGTATTAGCTCTAATCACCTTCTCTATCTAGCATTTAGATTAGGTTGAGTAAAAAGGTACTTTAACCCATTATGGTTAGTTGTCATCTCAAAGGGTTTTCCTAACAAGTAATGCCTCCTCATTTGTAGAGTGTGAACCACAACTACTAATTCTAAATCATGCGGTGCATAATTCATTTCATATGGTTTCAAATTTCTAGATTCATAAGCTATCACTTGCCCAGATCTTGCATTAATACACCTTCGAACCCTTCTTTGCATGCATATGTGATAATCGTAAAGTTACTCTCAGAATCTAGTACTTTTAAGATTGATGCGACGATTAACTTCTCTTTGAGTAGGTCAAAAGCTTCTTGACACTTCTCAGTCCATTCAAATTTCTTTCCTTTCTTTTGTAAAGAAGTAATTGGGAATGTAGTGCCCCTCCGGTTTGGTCATTCTTGGAATTCAAGTAAGTGGATTGTTGAGTAGTCATGTTGTTTTCGTAAAAGCGTTATTGAGTAAGTATGGTTAAGTGAATTGTGGTGTCGTGTTGGTTTCATAATTACATTGTTTAATTGACTTTGTGTTATGTAATAAGTTAATATTTTGATTAAAATCAATATAAAGAAATTAAAATCGATTGAGATGCTAGCTTAAATCAATTTAGAGAGTAAGTGTTTAATTATAATTGAATCAAGTTGTTAGAAATATAAATATAAACTAAATAAATTATATTAGGAAATATAAAGTATAGGTATATATATATATATATAAATATTAATAAACTGTCTGTAAAAGTGTTTTCTTAAATTGAAGTTGACCATAATAATAATGGATAAGTTATTATCATTGCTTAATTGTGGAAAAATATTGTGATTTTAAATTAAATAAAGAAGATAAAATCTTGAATGGATGAAAAATCGAGTTCAAAATGGGAAAAGGATGAAAACATGTGCATGCACGACTTCGAACAAGTTGTTAAATGGGAAAATTGTCATATTTACTGATTTTTGTTTTTTGAAATCTTCTGGATATTTCCTCTTGGATGAGATTTTTGGGGGTGACGAGGAGATAAGCAATTTGTTTTGGGATCTGCAAAAAAATTTGGGGATGCGGAATTGGGGTTGATGGGTATTTCAGCAAGCGATTATGATTAGGATTGGGTGTTTATGTTTAGTGCAACCCTCATGAATTCACAGATGTTGCAACGATTCTCTCAGCCTTTGTTAGCCTTGTTATCTATTTTGTGAAATAAAAGAGTCTGAAGCTCGCAGTGACTCCTCGGTAAGAACAAATCAATGAATCTGGGCTGACTCAACTTGTGCATATTCTTGAGTGGTGTATTAGGCGTGACCGAGAGTGGAAGCCATATTGGAGCTGTCTTCGTCAACACTAATTCCTCAGGTCCGAATGCTTGTGTTTCTTTCCATATCGACGTTTGAGTAGGAGGAATCAAATCTACATTTGATCAGGTAAGCTCTGCGATATCCGTCTTTGCACCCATCAAGTGTATGTTCCTGAGAAGTTTTGCATTAATCCAATTTGATAAGTTAGAAATTTGATAAAGGTCGAATGGATATCTGGTTAGTCGTCATGGCGATGATTCTCTAGTGCATGTAACTCCGTCATAATGGCCATCGCCTACCATGTATTTTTCCCACCGAAGTAATCGGTATTTACATGTCTGTGAAACTAGGCTACTGTTAATATGTTTGTATGTCAATTCCTTTTTGAGTAGTGGCATTTGGGTATTTATTTATTTAATTTTATTTTAATACCCACGGGCCTGTTTCCACAAATTTTTCCAACCAAATTGGCTAGGCTTAGAAACTAAAGATTGTTCTGTGTGTATAGTATAGCCCCTCTTTCGGCTGTAGGTGCTTATTGCAGTGTTGCTAGCTGGGTCAATGATTTTCATTTTCACTCACAGTTTGTGATTTTGGCTCCAGCGCACCCTTCCCATATTGAGGGAACCAATTTATATTGAATAGTATTCCACCTTGGACTTTGGTTTTGGTGTAAACTGATAGTCTGATAAATCCACATATCATAGTATAGACCCCTTCTTGAGTAATGGGAACTATAGGCCTCAGTTATCTAGTTATGTCGCTTCGTACATGGGAGTAGATCACATCTCACAGAATAACCTTCTCTTGCATTAACTTCGATGATGGTTAGGGGCGGCATAATAGACTGTCGTTCCACCGTATTAAGTAAAAATCATGGCTCTAAAAATTACCTTGCCCCTTGAATATCTGTGTTCCCCCTCAAGCGTTCTATCCCATCAACTCTTGCATCGATTTATTCATCTTAATTTTATGTCTTAACTGTCTTTTCTTCTCAAATTCATTGTGGCGTTGTATATGCTAGTTGATACTTATGCTTAGTGTCCTCTTCTACTATCAACTTTCTAATACTATGGTTGTCATTGAGGAATTTTGATATGTTTGGAAATTATTTTCTACACACTGCTTATGTATGTCCTCTCTATAAGTGCCGATCTGTATGAAAATCTCGCTGCCTCCTTGGTCATTGGCTGAATTCCTCTCCTTCTCCACTCTGTGTGCTTGCTAATGTGCGACATCCATAGGGGTTGGATGGAATTCTTGTGTTATCGTGTTTTGTAAACTCATGGGTGTTCCTACCGCAGTCATAACTTTGTGTTGGGAATTCGATTCTATTAGTGAGTATATGTTGGCTACTCTAGTGCGCACCTTCCCTCTTTTGGATGGGTTATTTATTTTGTCAGTTCGCTTCTTTCTTGCTGTTGCCTGTACCTGGTTCGCTGCCATGCCTAGCCTTGCCTCCAGAGTGGTAGGTGGATGCCTTTCGTTTTAGGAGCTTTCTAGATGTGTGTCGCCTAGTGCTATTGGAGGATTTTGGTTAGACCATCAAAAACTGAAGATCCTTTATTCTGGTTTGAATAACAATAGTAGTATTACAAGTGTCGAATAGCTGTCTCTTTTTTTTTTAAAGGTATAAACAAGTACTTATTGTAACTATTTATGTATATAGGTGTATATGTGTGTGTAAATTCATATATTGTGCACTATATTGAAGGATGTGCATATTAATAATTGGGTAATGTCTGTAATGCGTGGAAAATAGTAGAGTCAACAAAGTAAATTTAAAGTTGAGAAAAGATTGCGAGTCACGTCAATTAGAGGTTACCCCAAGAATGTGGACTACATATTGGAATACTAGGCTGCTTATTGTGTAGCAATAGTGTGTTATGATTTAAAGATAAGAAATTTATATACTCATATAAACCTTTTTATTATAATATTTGTAAATGCAATGGATAGATTTGTAGTTGGGTTGCTCATAAAGCCCAAGGTTAATGGTCTGAAAACAGGTCTCTCTATCGCTACAAAATTAGTAGGATATAAATGGACTTATAAATTTATAGATATAGGTATAAACGTATAGGTGTAGCGGGAGTTTAATTAGGACTACATCTTGTTGAGGAGAATGCAATGTGTGGTATTATTAAAATGTGTTCTTATAAAACTTTTTAATGATGTAATAAAAAAATGTAAATTGTTACTTATAAGTGTGAATTATGTATTATAATAAAATGTTTTCTTATAAAGTCTTGGCGTTTAATGAAACTACTTTTATTTTGTCTATAATAAAGTTATTGAACTAGTACATTAGATTAAACAGGTAATGGGTTGTTTTGTGACTTATTGTTGTTATGTTTTGGAATCTAAGTTGATCTTTTGGGACGTGTTTTATAGTTTTATTGATATTTATATTTATAGTTCCTTGATTGGTTTAAGATTTGAAATGGGTGTATAAACGCAGGTTTTGATTGATGAATTATTCTTTAGTGGCTTTTCATGGAGTGTACTTGTGTGCGTTTAAAGGTTGGATTGATGGTGTCATTTCGCTGTGTCTACCCTCTTGAGTTGTTTGGATTTATAGATGATTTTAGTCATTAAGTTCGTGTTGGATTAATAAAGGATGATGATGGTTCCTTATTATTTTGTTATCCGTTTGAGTCATTTTGCTTGAAGCGGTTTTCTAATGTTAAGGTTTTCGTGTTGGAACTGCATCGCTTCTTTTACCTTCCCTTTTGGGTAGTTGTTCTCCTTGGGCTTCCAAAGGCAAGGGTAATCTGGCTTTATATCAATTCTTCATTGATCTAGCCCTTTGGAAAAATTTTGATCGTAAATGTGATTTTGAATTATGAGTGGGTTGTACCATTTTATGGATGTTGTTTCATATGATTTTGGCGAGATGGTTTTGCCTCGCGGATGTTCCATTTATTGGTTTAGTGTTCTTGTTGGTGCAATCCCTTGGTATTGGATATTTATGTTTGGGTTTCTAGAGAGAGTGGCTCTACGTGGGAGTTGGCACACAAAGGGGCTATCAGGGTAACCCACATAGGGTTAGAGTAATAAGTGATAACCTAAATAATTAATTAGGGGGTGGTAGTAAAACATTAATAAGATAATTATGGATGTCTCGTCCACCTGTTAGGGTTATCATAGACTAAAGGTGGGCCGAGAAGGCCGTGGTTGGCAAGATTGTTGCCTCGTCTTCACAAGAGGTTAACGGTCCCGCATGAGTAACTCTATGGAGTGACACCTTGAGATAGGTAGTCAGGATAACCATAGATGGAGGCGACACCTTGAGCTAAGTTGTCTGGATAATCCATGTATAGATGGAGGTGACACCTTGTGATAGGTTGTCTGGATAATCCATGTAAGGCCATGCGATGACACTCTCCTCTAGCATTCCCCTTTAAGTTGTTTTTATTGCTTACCTCTGGAAGTGGTCTATTGATATGCTTTGGTGATCTATTGTTGTTATGATTCGAAAGTGGTTATTGTTGTTATAGCGATTTATTGATGTTATGATATTTGATTTATTGTTAGTATGTTTTTGAAGTGGTTTATCACTGTTATGAAGTGATTTATTGTCGTCATGTTTGGATGTCATGTTTTTGGTCATGGTTTAGTGATGTTGTGACTATCCTTGGGTTTCATGTTACTCTTGTATGAAATTGAGTCTTGTGGTTCTCTATTTGGATGTTCTTGGTTGAGGTCTCTTTCTTGTTAGCTCCTTAGCACGGGGGCTGGGTCTTTGGACCCACGTGGTCAGGTGGAACGTGTTAAGCACCCCATTGGGTCCCAGTCGAGGATCGAGAGGTGTGGATTGGTGACATTTGCAGCGACTCCAGAGTTGTTTCCGTCTTGGAGCCAGTTGTGATACTCTATACTTATCTCTTCAATTGTATCATGCTATCTTGTGTTATGGTTTTTTTTGGTTCATGTGGGGAAAGCTTTGTATCATTGTAACTCTTGAACATTGTAATGAAATGTAATGGATGTATTGTATTATTTTATCCTTGATAAACCTTATGCAATTTTTGATCCATGGCAATTGTTTTTGATATGTTGTATCTGTGGTAATATGTCCCTTGAGTTTATATGATGATAGAGAGTTTATCATTATGGGTTTTAAGTTAATCATGTAGTTGTTGTGTATACGAATGTGGATGGTTTCTTATTAATGATTTGTCATGTATGTGTTACATTTGTAAATTTTTAATTTGTTATGGATTATATCTTTAAATTTATTTCTCTATTGTCATTGTATGGATTTAAGTTTCGTAATGACTCCTCATGTACCCCAAGGGATGTAAGTGTTAATGGATTCATTTAATTAAATTTTATGAATTTTGACTTAATGTGGATGGTTTCTTATTAATGATTTGTCATGTATGTGTTACATTTGTAAATTTTTAATTTGTTATGGATTATATCTTTAAATTTATTTCTCTATTGTCATTGTATGGATTTAAGTTTCGTAATGACTCCTCATGTACCCCAAGGGATGTAAGTGTTAATGGATTCATTTAATTAAATTTTATGAATTTTGACTTAATGTGCATCTCATGTATGTTTAGATTTACCTTTAAAAAAAAATTGTTAAATATTGTTTAGTTGTCCTTTGAGGTTTGCATGACGTGGCATTACAAGGAAAGTGATTTTAGAGAAGATTGCAAAAAATTCCTATAGTACCTTGCTAGACCCATGAAACTTCTTACTTTCGACACATTCTTAGGTACAAACCACTCAAGTATTGCCTTGATCTTAGCTAGATCTACAAAAATTCATTTTGTCGAGATCACATAACCTAGATAATATACCCTCTTTTGGAAGAATGTACACTTAATAATTTTACCATACAATTTATGTTCTCTTAAATGTTGTAGGACCATTTTCAAATGCTTACAATGTTCCTCCTCATTTCTAGAATAATTCAAGATATCATCTAGAAAAACTAATACAAATTTGTCAAGGAAATCTCTAAATATGCTATTCATTAGGTTCATGAATGTTGCAGGTGCATTTGTTAAGCCAAAGGGTAAAATGGTGAACTCATAATGCCCATACTTGGTTCTGAATGTAGTTTTAAAGATATCTTCATCCTTATTCCTCAATTGGTGATATCAAGATCTTAGATCTATTTTAGAGAATATGGTGACACCCCTCATTTGATCAAAAAGGTTGTCAATGTATGGCAATGGATAATTGTTCTTAACTATAGCTTTGTTAAGCATATGATAGTCAATGCACAAATGCAAGGTACCATCCTTCTTTTTAACAAAGATGATTGGCGCTCCCCAAGGTGAAACACTTGGTCTTATTAGTCCTTTAGACAATAATTCATCCAATTGTGCCTTAAGTTCCATAAGTTCAGTGGTTGTCATCCTATAGGGTACCTTAGAAATAGGTTCTGATCCTAGAACTATATCTATAGAGAGATCAAATATTCTTTTCAGAGGTAACCTTGGTAACTCATCTAGAAACACATCCAAAAAAATTCTCAATATTGGATATTTCTCCATTTTTTATTTTCTAGCTTCATGTATTTCACCATCTTCTAACCCTTGAATACTTTAAAATTCCAAATCATCACTATCCTTTCCAAGTTCTTCAATATTTATGGCAAAGAGTTTACACCCTTTCTTCTTAGCTCTTATAAGTTGCATTGTTGTGATTTGTTGAATCCTAACCTCTCTAGGTATCCCTTGAAATTTTACTTGATTTCCAAAATCATCTAGGAATTTTACAGTTTTCGTATGGAAATCTACCTTAGCTCTATGTCTCCACAACCAATTCATACCTAGGATAACATCATATGATCCTAGAGGTGCGACATAAAGGTTTACTTTAGTGGAAAATCTAGGTAGTCCTATCCTAGCCTCAAATAGACATTGATCCACCTTTGCTCTTGTCTAGTTTGCATACTCTACATCCCAAGACATTGCCATGTATCCTACCTTCCTAGATAATTGTTTAGCTACTCTAGGTGAAATGAAATTCTTAGTTGCACTAGTATCAATAAGAACAACAATAGGTAAGCAAAATAAAATACCTGGCATTTCAACTAGAGTTACTTGGTACTCTGCTTGACGATCATCCACAACTACATGTATCTTTTGCTGAAACATTACTTGTTGGGCGGGTAATGGATTACCATATGGTTGTGATCCAAAAGTTTTATTGGGACACCCAATAGCATAGTGATCCCCTCTACATATAAAACATCCTGTAGACGACCCTCTTTTCCCTATGGTTTCTCTAATCTTGTTGACATTTTCACTAGCGTTATTGGTATTACTCATGTTAGAGTCATTCCTTTTATGCTCTTGTATAGACTCTTTTCCATCATTGCAAAACCTATTTCCCTTTTTCCTTGGAACATTTTGTATAGATTCCACCTTCTTCAAAACTATCTTGTTAGGAACTTTTGCATCCTTCTTTTGCTCTTTTCTTTCTTGACGAGTGAAATTAGCCCTAAGCTTTTGCTCCTGCTTAATTGCTTTCTCATATGTAAGATCCATTGTTGTTGGACCATGCCTATCCACTTCTCCTCCGATCTAACCATTAAGTCCCATTATAAATTTTCTTATTTGGAAGTGCTCATCCTTGTGATATATTGGAACATAGTGCAGAAGTCAGATAAACTTCTACTAATATTTGTTGACCATCATGTTACCTTGTTTCAGCCCCTAGAAATCTGAGAGTTTTTGGTCATAGTATAGTTGTGGAAACCATCTCTTATAGAAAATCTCTATGAATCCCCCTCATGTTAATTTCCAAGAGTTAATATTGAGTTCCAACTTCTTGGTCATCTACTAGTTAGAGGCTTCTCTTGCTAACTGGTATGTACCCCACGTGGCTTTAGTAACCTCATCATAGTTTCTTATTTCAAAATACTTTTCCATTTGGAAAAGCCACAATTCAGCCTTATCACCTCTAGCACTACCATCAAACTTGGGTGGAATAATCTTATTCATGTCCCTAGAAATTTTGAAAGCCACGAGCTTCTTATTTCTTTCCTTGGATGGCGTAGGTGATTTTTCCCTCTCATGATCTGGGTTTCTTCATGTCCATGAGAAGATTTTTCCACCTCATGCTTATTAATGGGAACATCATTCTCTACCCTATCCTTAACTCTTTCTTGCTCAAGATTAGCCAACCTTGCCAAGATTTGGTCAAGTCTAGCCTCAACTCCAGCAGTTCCTTTTCCAACCTCTTGAATTCCTCCCGGATTAGTTAGTTTCCTCACCATCCATACAAGATTGGTTTTTACCTGAATGTTTATCCATGTTAGACTAAATTATATTTTCAACTATCTTATGGAAAACATTAAAAATAGCATTCATATGCACATAAAGAATTCCGCAATAAGATTAAGCACACTCTTTTAGATAAACACACAATTTTATTCATTTCATGGGGATTTCAATATCCCTTCGATTATATGGAGTGACTATTCAGATAGTTGAGTGGAGAGTATCCTTGAATTTACTCTCAGACACATAACTTAAAGGAGTATACCCTATAGACTGAGACAGTTGTTGTTCCCTATCTTTCTGCTCATCCCTCATTTGTTCATACCTATCCCAAAAAGGATAATAGCCTTCAGATTTATCAGCCAATAATTACGAGAAGCAATGTCAATATGGTGTTCATCAACAATGTAGTCTACTCTTTTTGCAAACATTTGTTCATGAGACCATTTCTCGTCTGGCAGTGTACATGGTACATATCCCTTGGACTTGTTACTTGAAGAAATTAATATTACTTTAGCCAATGGAAGAACTCTAGGATCCTTAAAGATGAATGTCGGACTAACACTTCCTTTTGAGGGCATATCCCTAGAAAGTGGTAATGACTAATAATTTTTTGGTGAGATGGTTGGTAGGTAGTTGTACATAGCCTCCATCTTCATCTTTCTCTTCACATCACTAATTCAAGAAAGTATGTGACTAAAGGTTTTGGTGTCACTCAACCAATTGGCATTGTTGTAGTTAGTTCCCTCAATTGTTCTAACGATGGAATCCCTTTCCTTCTTGGCCTTAAGGTAGTGCTTGTTTCCAATTACTGACTCACAAACTGTTAATCTAAGATGCACCATCTTGGCACAACAATTTACAACATTAGATAACATTGGATGGAAAGAACGATGATCTCATAGGGTCCAGAGCTAAACCTGGTAGCTTTGATACCACATGTAACATACTAACCCTAATTGAAGTAAAAAATTCTAATTTTTCACCTTACAAGTAAATAAACTATGTAACAAGCCATTGCAATAAAAAAATTATTTTCTTTTTTGAAAATATATGAACAAAGATGCATATCATATTACAATAAGGATTCCATTTCATTACAATAAATCATATGTTACATCAATACAAGAATGCATACATTTACATAGATAACTCAATGAGCTTTGGAACAAATAGCTATAAGATGGTCTAGGTTCCTTCCTTTCAAATCTTGGTTCTTTGGTCACCTATTGTGGAGGAGAAGCATCACTCAAGCTCTTTTCCCTCGGACTCTTAATACAGTCCCCCACACATCTATCATTCAATAGATGGCCCTTCTCTTCGACGAAGAGATTGGTAGAGTAATTGATAACGACAACCAACTGAGCATAGTGTTGTGTCCTACATAACAAGAACTTGTAATCCCACAATCTTGAACTAGCATGCAATACTAGATCATTGTGAATAGATAGTTGAGTTTCGATATTCCCACTATCTACAGTGGAGTCTCGAACATTCCCACTACTTTGGCCAAAGTATTACATTCAATATTCCTACTAAGGGTCATCTATCACATACACTACTCAGGGCTGGTTTGAATTAAGGACATCTTAAACTACACATAGGTATTTCCTTCAATGGATAATCTATCATCGTAGAGGTATCCTATCACCATTTTAACCTACTTGGAATAAACCTACTTAGCAAGTAAGTACACAAACTCCCTCCCATACAGGATAAACAATCCTAGGAGTAAACATAAGTTATTCTAGTTAAATTAATAACTTAGTTAAGTGCATCATATGTGCCATGCAAGTTCAATCATATCTAGTATTCAATACCTATGATAAACACCAATCTCCTATTATGGAGTATTTAAAAGCACAACTTAAGAATAACATAAAATCTTCAAATATCTTTTCAAAGATATTCTAATTTCTCTAAATGCAAATATTTGAGAAAGAAAATTCTAGCATACATGGATAACACAAAATTACAAAGAAGAATATCCTCATGCCTGTTATCGCTTATCCAATCTTTTGTCAGCAATGCAGCTTCTCCAAATAGCAGCAAGCTTGATTATAAATTCTCAAGAAATGTCATAAAGAAACTCTATCTCTTAGTTGATAGCTTATGTCTTTTAGACAACAATTTTCCTCAAAATCAAAATAAAACTCTCTCCCTTTCTCACTCAAAATAAAACAGAGTATAGTTGGAAATATTACAGAATAAATATTTGCAAGAGAATAAGGAATTGCAATGATGCGTCCTCTCAAATGAAATGGCTCTGCTATTTATAGAGGATCTTGGTAACTTCTTAGCCTAAATTTTATGCATGATAGTGTAAAATAAACTCTATGTAAAGCAACACATGAAAGTTTAGAAAAAAGGTGGCGATCAAACAAGCTTATACTTAGCAAAATCATCTACATATCGACTTGTAGTACTGACTACAATCAGAGACTTATTCAAATCTGCATATGCTCTATTTAAATTATCTCATGCAATAGACATCTACAATAATTGGGTTTCTAGAGGTGGCACCAAATCCATCCACACTCCTCTCTATTTGGCACAGTTTCTCTTCCATTTGAAACAGTCAACTACCAATTCGTAACACCAACCATCCTTCAACTTGGTTTGAAGATGAGTCGACTAAGACATCAAATACATTTGAAAAAGTCATTGACAGTTGTATAAAATCATGGCAGATATGTTTACCAAGTCAAAGTTAATCTTATCAAAGGCGTCAACTAAGTCCATACTTTGTATCAACCCATGGCAACAACACCAAATGTAATACAAATGTCTCATATCGTGTGACAGTTTGAGTGAGACTCGGCTTCAAAAAACAGTCATAAGCAACTTTCATTCGACTTCCAAAATCATAATCATTATCGACTATTATTGACCTCCAATATCATAGTCATTATCAACTATAATCAGCCTTTATAAATTGACTTCTACTAAAGTAAATGATAGTCAATAAATAATATAAATATAATATGTTTAAATATATATTATTATATATATTATACCATATACATATATATATACCATATATACATGTATATGTATATATATATATCATAAACTATCAATGTAAATATTTATACAATATTTAGATAGGTATACACTCAATATATAAGTATAAATGAATACAATCATGATAGTATATGCATATAATCACAATATATCAAATGTATTCATATATACATATGTATAAAAGTATATGCCACTATGTACATGTATATGTAGGTATATCTATATTGATGCATTCGTATGAGCGTGTCCATCTACCAACGTACGCATGTATCCATGCACGTATACATATGGATACATGTATATACCATACATGTATATATGTTCACATTCGATTCAAATATGGCCATTCATAATTACCATCATATTGATAAGTATTTACGTGTAGTACATCTATACATGTGCATATACATGTCGTTAGATCCCATTGACATGTAAGTGCATATATATACACTTACTCCATGTACGTCCCACTTATCAATATAATCGTAATAGTACAAGAAAGATCTCCAAAGCTCAATCAAATAAACATCACCCAATAATGCATGAAGTAGTAAACAAGACTCTATCAATGCAGAAATATCGACTAAGGATGACTTACCAACTTCCCACAAACTAACTTAACTCAATCATTCTAATGTGGTGCGTGTATGCTCAGATAGTTTACATTACCAATTACTCAACCAAGATCTTCTCTTGAGTGATACTTCCCTTCCGCTTGGAGGAATGAAACATATACCTACATCCACTAACACATGCACATGACATTCAATTGTTCATAACATATGCATTTTACGTAAAACATCTCGAAATTTAGAATAATAATTCAATAACCATCAATTCACATAAATGCAATTCTTTTCCATAAAATAACATCAAATGAGATAACATTCACATGATAACAAGGTTCAAGCATAATTTATTCTTTTCCATAATTCACTTTACATTCATATTTACCCTATATAGTAATAGTAATTATACAATTGGGGTGTAACAACATTTTGGACATTCACTCTCACTTGCAAGATTCTTGTGAAATAATACATAACCATTCACACATGTGTTTATGTTTTCATACCCTAAGTCTAGCTTAGTGATTTCCTTTCTACATTGACTTTGTTTTGTTGGCAATGTGGAGTTAGGTGGTAACAACGAACTTAATAATGCCAATAACTTATCTATACTCTCAATTTTTGAACCAAAAACCATTTGCAAGTTAAGAATTTGAAGGATTGTTGTCAAATGACTTAACTTGCAATTAGCATACACAGGATTTGAAGCGTCCTCCATCAACTTGGCCCAATCATCGTTTAGACCCTCATTCAACATTCTATCAACTTCAAACCCTTCGTCTAACATTGCTGCCTCTTCATCTATGTTTGGTGCCACTTCATCTATGTTTTTTTCCTCTTCATATCTCACACTCTATCATTCTATCATATCAATAATTGGCATTCCAAGGGCTTATACCACTATGCCCATATCTTATCATATGTTGGTAAATATAACTTCTTTTTTTCACCTTTCCACCAAGATAGTCATTACATGGACATGGATATTTATCCATGTCCCTCTCATCAACTATTCTCTCATTAAATGCATGGTATTTATCCCTAGTCGACCTTCAACGTTGATCCATCTGTAATTTTCTACACATAGCAATACAAAAATGTAGACTAAGAGACAAAAACTGCTTTTTTTAATTGAAAGGAATTTCCATAGCAATAGAGTTATAGAGAAAATAAAATAGAGTTTAACTAATGAATTTTAAAAAATAGATTTTTGTATTTTATATTCAAATTTTTGTTTACATTGCATTACATATCTTTGAAACTCAAAGAATTACTTCACACTACATAACTAATAACTAGATGTTGATAGATGACAAAATTTCAATTACAATATAGTTTTTTCAAAGTCAACCTAAGCAGTTATGCAATTACTTCACATTGCATAACTAATAACTAGGAGAAGTTTCCAATTAAATTTTCTTGTCATGGCATTCCATGAGACCACATTTCTTTGAGGCATTTTTTCAAAAAGTTCACTGTCTTGTCTATGCTACCACATTTTTCACACATATTGTCTACCAAAGCATTTTATCAAATAGTTCACTACCTTGTTGCTATGGCTAAAATCCCAAAACAAGTGCTTTCAAACAAACTATGGGTGCTTGTAAAAAATCTATCAAAGCATAATAGTAAGCAATAGCATAGATAAGGCAGTGATCTGGTTGAAAAAATGCCTCAAAGAAATGTGGTCTCATGGTGATGGAATGCCATGGGAATCCATAACAATTTGCTTGTCATGGAAATTTTCATGGCATTCCATCAACATGAGACCACATTTCTTTGAGGCATTTTTTTTGAAAGTTCATTGTCTTGTCTATGCTACCACATTTTTCATACATGTCTATCAAAGCATTTTATCAAACAATTCACTGCCTTGTTGCTATGGCTAAAAGTCTAAAATAGGTGATTTCAAAAAAGCTATGGATGCTTGGAAAAAATATATCAAAGCATTATAGTAAAAAAAAAGCTATGGTCTCATGGTTTTATTTTGGCGTGGAAATCAACGTGATTTTATTTGCATTTTTTTAAGGTTTTAAATGTTTTTTTTTGGTAATTTTGCTGTTTGAAATGGGGAAAAGTCTTTGTGGTCAGTTTTGTGCACTTTTTAATTGTAGGATTCTCACAGTTAGTGAAAAAGTAGTGTTCATGAAGGAATGAAAAAGATGCATAGAGCCTTTGAATTATACTCGTATTGTGCAATGGCATCAAATCATTTAGCAAAGCATTTTTTCTTCACAAGGCAACATTTTCTTGTGGAATTCTTGTGGAACAGTTGACTGAGATAACTCTTGTTTCAATTGACCACCCTCTCATCAAATCTCATTCATATTATAATATTGCATGATCTTATCATAGTAAAAGTGATTATGACACAACTGGCCACTACTACATGGCATCAGTCAAGGAGAGCCATAGGCCACAAGATTTTGTGGATAGGTTCAATTGAAGTTGGGAGATCTTAAGAGTTTTCTCTCAAATTTTGAAAAGGTTCTGGAGGTCCACCTTGAGAATTGTGAGAGCTTAAAAGTTGTAGGCCATATATATGCTCAGCAAGGGTAGTCAAAGAAGGCTTTGGAAATTTTAAGAAAGGTAGCTCACATAGATCCACATGATGCCCATGCATTTATCAAGATGGGTGAGTTATTAATATCATCAAACCCTAGTGCAGCCTTAGATTCTCTTAAGACGCCAAAGTATCTTCTGAAGAAGAGCAAAGAAGAAGTACCCTAATGAGGGGCTTAGAGATACTTTCATATAGTCATTTTATGTTTGAAAGACTTGTTTATTTTATTAATTAACATGATTGGTGGTAGACTATAGACTAATATATTTACTTGCTTTGCTTTATGTTTGGCTAATTTGGTAGATATATTTGAGGTAATGCTTTATATTAATTGCGTTGCTTTTGTGATGATATTGATGAGTTAATTATGCAGTTTTAATCTTCTACTGTCATAATTGGTATTCTATTCTTAAGGATTTTATTCAGGGTATTTAAAAGACTGATGATTAATGATAAAGTTAAACTCCCTGTTTAATCAAATGAAGACAATCCCGCCACTAATCAGCCCGGTTGGATGATGAATCACTAAAGTTTCAAATCAACTTCTTTTAGTCGGTTTGGGAACTTCTAGTCCCAACATTGATCTAGCATTTCTTTATTTGTCTATTCTCAGTCCCGTTTTAGTTATGTTTTAGTTTTATTTAACTCTTTAGTTTAGACGCCTTGAATCTTGGCAGTTAATGCAATGTTTTGAATTCAATAAGGATATAGTTATAAATATCCATGTTTAGGATTTAGAAAGGATTTAGATAATTTTCAACTAGAATCTTGTAATGATTGCAATACTTTGTTCTGCGTCCATATTTTGATCAATTTGAATGAAGATAAGAAGTTAAATAATTGTGCTAGAGATCTTACCGAAGGAAGAGTAGGGCCCGCTCAACCAAAGGAATTGATCTTGTGTGGTATTTTTTTGAGTTTATTTCATTTCTCTTCATTAATATTTAAATATGGAATGTTAATTTTGTTTGAATCATTTTCAACAACTATGTTTAAATTCCTTTTAAGTATAGTTCATCATAGTTAGAATGGTTTGTTAGATTTGTTGTAAGGTTTATTGAGTTAATCAGATTTAGATCTGTTTGTAGGAATTAAGTTTGGTAATTATCTGTTAAGTTTAATTGAAGCAATGATGGGAACTTATGGAAAGATGAAATTGAAGTTTGCTTGGAATTTGTTCATGGAAATTAGTATTTATGTTTTCTAGATTAATCATTATTTCCTTACACTTTATTTTTGCTCTTTAAAATTAGCATTTATTTTCTCACAAACCTTAAGATAGATTTATTTTGAAGTAAATTAGAATTAAATTTAGATTTTGAATTCTAGATTAAGAATTAAAGTAAATGTTAGTCTTTTCCATGAATTGGTCTCAATCAAGTTAAAGGAATCATAAATAAGTCGATAGAACTTTAAATTAGGAAATAAGATAGAATTGATCCTTAGGAATTAGTCGCTGAAGTTCAGCTCCTGAGAGCTCCTGAAGGAGTCAAACCAACACCTAAAGTCATTGTTTATAGTGGAAAACCCCCCCAAAAATTTGTGACAAACATCCTTATCGCATATAGCTCTAAGACACAACCGTTTCAATAATTAATTGACTAAATGATGCAAGTTGTGACATCAACGACCTTGCCCATCATTTTTGGCACTGTTGTCGGGGATTAAAAGATTTGGCTATTAAGTGTGAAGCCTTAAAGTGTTGATAATGAAGATAGACTTAAATTGTGGATGAGACAAAATAGAGTCCATCTAGGGAGGTTTCTTCCATGAAACATTGATTTTCAAAGAAATATTGATTTTGATCAGGAACATGATATTCAACAACACCAAATCAAAAATCACGAGGATAATTGAGAACAACAGTTTGAAAATCAAGAAGAGAATATAGATCCATTTCAAGAAGAAGAAATGGGTGACCAACTAGTACGTCCTCCAAAAAATAGGACCTTTTCTTATCCTATTAATCTTGAAAGATAGATTGATGAACCTCATATGAAGAATATTTTACCCTCAGTTCTTCAAAATTTTAGGGGAAAAACTTTTGAAGATCCTGATCAATTCCTATTTGAATTCAAAGTTTTATGCCAGACCTATGATTATACAAATGATAACTAGAAGTTGAAGTTATTTCCTTCTACCTTGAAAGAGTCAACTTTACGATGGTTCATGGGTTTAGGTGCAGGAGCGATAGCAACTTGGCAGCAAATGGAAACTGAGTTCTTGGATAAATACCAAGATTATTGTCGAGTAAGGGATAGGAAGGAGGAATTATTTTGAATAAGACAAATGGAGGATGAAATTTTAGAAGATTATGTCGATAGATTCTAGTTTATGCACCAGACGTGTACTAATGGATTGAATGGTGAAATTAGTAAAACAATTTTTTTGAGAGGAATTGATGATGAATCAAGAGAGTCTTTGAATCTTATGGGGAAGGGAGACATTAATAAGCTTTCCTTGGATGATATTGTTGAAATATGTAGAAACTACTCTAGAACTAGGATAGGGACTAGAAACTCTAGAAGAAACAAGGCTCATACTACTGATGTGTCAGAAGTAATGGAGGAATTAGAAAACATGAAAAATGATTTACTTCTTCATCTCAACATGCAAGGAGATAAGAAGAACACTGAACCTTTATCTAGTTATTGTTCCAAGTGTAGGTGGAAACACCTATTAAGAGAATGTCCATTGAAACAAGTTGATATCTGTGAGATTTGTGAGAAACAACACTCAACAAGTTCTTGTAATATTTTGGCTAGGATTAAGAGAAATCTGAAGAAACCAGCTATGGTAGACAAAGAACTTAATTATGTTGGAAAGAGACCTCAAAACATAGGGTACAATGCTAATCAAAGGTAATATGGTTCTACATCTAATTGGAATCAAAACCCTTGGAAAAACCAAAACCAATGGATCCCTCCATATCAACCACAACCACCACCTACATATTGGGGTCAACCTGAATGGATGAATCCTCAATGGAACCAGTCACAATGGCAAGCTAATCAACAGTTGCAATGGCAGTCAAATCAACCATCATGGCAACAAAATCAGATGCAGTTCCAACCATGGAAAAATTAGGGGGAAAAAATGTCCCTAGGGAAAAACATCTCCAACAATAAATTCCCCTAATCCTACTAATGACCAGGTAAACTAGCCTCAATTGCCAGCTCAACCAGTTGCAAATTTGAAACATAAACGTAATGATGTAAATCCCCCTAATTTGAACATGATTGATGCTAATGATATTCAATTTAGAAATCAAACTGTTCAATCTACACTAGCAAAAAAAGTTCAAGAAGGTGGGGAAGATAATGAGAATTCAATAGAAAAACAAAAAAATGAGGAAGAACGAAACGTCAATCAGGCACCTTACCCTAAGAGATTGAAGGAAGAAAAAGTTACTCCTGAAATCTCCCAGCCCAATTACATGAATGTTGTTGATTCTCAACTTCTTCGTGAGTTGAAGAAGACAAAAATTGAAATACCATTATTACAAGCCATTAAAGACATACTAGAGATAAATCAGTTGGTAAAATCCCTTTGCATGAAAACTCCAAGGAGAAAGAATAAATTACCTCCCACAATATAGGTAGGGACAAAACTAACTGATGTATTATTAGGAAGATTGCTTCCCCATAAATATAACAATCTTGGTAGTCCTGTAATAACCTTGAGTATTAATGGAATAGAGATATCCAATGTTCTAATTGATCTGGGAGCTTCCATAAATGTTATCACATTTGATACTATGGAAATGTTAGGAATGACAACTATTCAGCCAACAACAACTATTTTACAACTATTTGACCAATCTACTACCAAACCTAAAGGTATCATAGAAGAAATCATGGTCACTATTGACACATGGGATTATCCGGTTGAGTTTTTGGTTCTTAAAGCCAGAAAGAAATATTATGGTTATCCAATCATCTTGGGCAGACCATTGTTAGGTACTACTACTACCTTAATAGATTATAGATCTAGAAGTATGATCATTTCAAATGGTCAGAAAATAAAATAATTGTCACTCTATCCACCGACACAACCATGAATTCAACTAAACACTCCACTTTGGGTTGATGAGGATATAGAATCAAAAGGTGATGGCATTGTAGAGTTAGCTATGGTTACTTTAGTTGAACATATTGAAGAATGTGAAGAACAAGAGTTTACTTCTGAAGACATTAATCAAATTGAGAAAGAAAAATGTCAAGCAACATTGCATCAACAACACTCTTGTCCTTTGAATACACTTGTTGAAAATTCCCTGGATACTAAAAATAGAACCAAATAAATTCGAGTTTTCGAAGATAAACCTCTCAAAATTAATTCATCTTTATCCCCAACACAAGAAAAAGAATTGAAGGAAACTTTAGAAAAACACACTGAAGCATTTGCTTGGGAGTATATGAATATGAGAGGAATTCATCCTTCAATTTGTAGTCATCACATTTACACAAAAGATGTAAGACCAATCAAACAAGGTCAAAGGCGAATTAATCCTGTTCTTCGTGACATTGTTAAACAAGAAATAGAAAAGCTGCTCAAAGTAGGGTTCATTTACCCAATATTTGATAGTCAATGGGTTTCACCATTGGTTATTGTCCCCAAGAAAAATGGTAAATGGCATGTGTGCGTGGATTATAGAGAATTGAATAAAGCCACAAAGAAGGATCATTTTCCATTACCATTCATTGACCAAGTACTTGATAACCTAGTAGGTGGCAATTATTTCTCTTTTCTTGATGGCTTTAGTGGATACAGTTAGATCCAAGTAGCCCCTAAAGATCAAGATAAAAATACTTCTACCTATCCTTGGGATACATACACTTATACAATTTTACCACTTGGACTGTGTAACATGCCATCCACTTTTCAAAGAGTACTCCTTGCTATCTTTGCAGATTTCACAACTTCGTGTGTTGAAGTATACATGGATGACTTTATAGTTCATGCAAAAACATTTGAAGAAGCCCTTAAAAACTTAGAAAAAAGTTTTGTGGTGATGTAAAGATCATAGGTTGTCCTTAAATCATGAAAAAAGTTCAATTATGATGACAAAGGGTATTGTTCTGGGACATCACATCTCAAAAGAGGGGATAAAAGTTGATCCCAACAAAGTTGAGATCATACAGAACATTGAAACCCCTAAGAACCAAACCGGTGTTGAAGTTTTCTTGGGCATGCTAGATATTATAGAATATTTATAGAAGGATTTAGTAACATTGCTGGACCTTTGTTCACATTGCTCAAGAAAGAAAATGAGTTTGTATGTACTGAAGATTGTCAAAAATATTTTGAGACAATTAAAATAGCTTTAACAACTTCTCCAATTATCAAAGGACCTGTTTGGGGAGAAACATTTCACATACATGCTGATGCATCCAATTTGGCTATTGGACCAGTATTAGGACAAAAAGATGAGAATGATGCGATGCATGCAATTTATTATGTTAGCAAAAATCTAAATCCTGCTAAAAGAAATTATACAACAATAGAAAAATAATTTTTAGTTTTAGTATATGCAATTAAAAAATTTAGGCATTATAATACATGTTACAAAGTTTATGTACATACAAACCATGCTGTAATTAGATATTTGATGAACAAGGCTATAGTGGGTGGACGCATTATCAGATGGTTACTGTTATTGCAGGAATTTGATGTGACTATCATAGATAAGCCTAGAAAGGATAATGTTGTTGCTGACTTCCTTTCTAGAATTTTTTTTGTAGGATGATCAAGAACCAGTGGATGACACATTTCTAGATGAAAATTTATTTGCAATATCAGTTCATCCACCATGGTTTTCTAATCTGGAAAATTACGTTGTAATAGGGAAGTGTACAAATCACTTTAGTCATAAACAAAAAATAAGGTTAATTCGTGAAAGTTCTAGATTTCAGTGGATTAATGGTCTTTTGTTTAAAATGTGCCCTGATCATGTTCTTTGCAGATGTGTAGCTAAGTTGGATGTCTATGATGTAGTACACACTTGCCATCATGAGCCAGAAGGAGGACACTATTTGGTGGTAAGAAAAATTCATAAGATCTTAGGAGCTGGTTACTATTGGCTATCAATGACAAAGGATGTTAAATTCTTTTTTAAGAACTGTGATGAATGTCAATGGATGGGAAGACCCACCCCAACAATGTAGATGCCATTTCAGCCACAAATAGCTCTAGAACCATATGAAAAATGGGGAATTGATTTTGTGGGACCTGTTGATCCACCTTCTAAAGGAAATCATTATATACTTGTTTGTACTGATTATGCAACAAAATGGGTTGAGGTGAAAGCACTTCCAGTAGCAAGAGAGGATAAAGTTGCATATTTTTTGTACAAGAAAATTCTTTAGAGATTTGGTGCACCTAGAGAAATTGTTTTAGACCAAGGACCATAGTTTGTATCAGTAATGATTGAAGTCTTTTTGTAGAAATATCAAATGACCCATAGGAAATCTTCGCCATATCATCCTCAGGTGAATGGACAGGTTGAAGTCACTAACAGAGAATTGGTGAATATCTTGACAAAGACTATTTCATTAACGAAAAAAGACTGGGCAAAGGGGTTAGATGAGGTAGTATGGGCTTATAATATCACATGAAAAATAATAATTGGATTTTCTCCATATGAACTTGTGTATGGGAAAAAACTAGTTATGCCAATAGAATTTGAATTAAGAACACTAAAAATTGTAGTAGAAGTTGGAATTGATTTACCAGAGTCTGAGAATTGTAGCTCAACAGACTTGATGAGATGAGAATGGAAGCTCTTCAGTATACAAAGGTAATTTAGAAGCAAAGAAAGGAATGGCATGATAAGCATATTGTGTCTAGACAATTCAAAGAAGGAGTTTGGGCATTATTATTTGACTCCAGATTTGAAGAGTTTAAAGGGAAATTCCATACAAGATGGTTAGGACCCTATGAGATAGATCAAGTATTTTAAAATGGAATTGTTCAATTAGTACTAATTGATGGAGAAAAGAGAGTTATGCTAGTTAATGGTCATCGATTGAAAACATATCATAAGCTAGCATCAAAGGAGGAATTTTTAGATGATCTGCAACATAGAATTGAACATTTTCTCATGGAAGATATCTCTTCCATGAGAGAAGATATTTGAACCTTTGAAGAAGGCATGAATAAACAAGGTAAATTGAAAACCAGCAAATGGTGGTTTACCTTGGGAAAAATGAAAGTAAATTGAAAACCAGTAAATGGCGGGTTTGCTTTCAAAAAAAAAAAAAGATGACTGAAAACTATTGATGGTGTTTTCTACACAACAACAACTTAGACAAGATACAAGTATCCTATCTCTCTTGAAAGGTAAATCTCTATCAACAAGTTTCAAGAAATAACCCCAAGGTCTCTAGTGTCAGGTTTTGACAATGCATAAATAACTCAGTGATAAATGTGAAAATGTTGGTAATCACAAAGGGACCTTACTACAAACAAATATTGAATCTTAAGTTATCAGATTTGGAAATTTGATGATACTTCAAATCCTAAAAGGAAACCAAATGATAAAGAAATAGCAAAATATAAGGGTTTCAAAGAGATTTCTAAAATTAACACTAATCTTAAGATTAACAATGCAAATGATAAAATACTTGAAATGGACCAATCCCTCGAAACTAATTCCTGCTTAACCTAGATAAACTTGCAAACTTACAAAAATAGTGCAATCTTTTAAGGCATTAAATATTTTCAGATCATGAACATTCATGCAAAACAACCCTATTGCAATTGAAATGAACAAACATTCACAATTGAACTAAGCACAATGAATATTAAAGTCCAGGCTAACTTTGCAAAGCAACTCACAATCAGCTAGCTGCAAAAAATATGGACCAGGGATTGCTACAAACAATTCAAGCATTAAACCATAAACACCATTAAATCATTTAAGCCTAGATCTAACATATATCAAATAACCTTGAGCAATTTCAAAAGATAGAATCACATGAACCATTCCAGATAAAACTAACGCAATAAGGACACCAAATCACAATGCCTTGCATTAAATCATCCAAAGTAGCAACAATTTCAATCTTTTGTTACAACAATTTCTTGAAAAGAACCTAATTCCTAACTCCTTGCTCTAATGCTTAATATGCTCCAATGTAAAACTATCTAACCAACAATGGGGGGTCCTTCTATGCCATTCTAGCCTTGAATTCCTCATACTCCCATTTTCCTACATTGGTGTCACCAACCTTAGATCAAATGGAGGACAATTTAGACTCAGGAACCCTGCTCTTTATGTCTATCTTGATTCTCTCTGCCTTAGAGATATAAGATCCTTCAGCACTTGAATCCGTCTGCTTGCCCACTGTCTAGCTGGCCATCACTCTACTTGATTCAACCTACATCCAACAAGAAACCACAATAAATCCCTTTATAATATCAACATCGAGGCTAGCCAACCATAGACAATATAATTATAATCAATCAACCCAAAGCTATGATTAAAATCCCTTAAATTTAACATAAAGCATAATCATTAAGAAATCCAAGATTTTGAGCCATCTAGGGAAATCAAGCCAAGGAGGAAATCTAGGAAATTCCCTACTAAGCGGATTTTAACGATAAATTATGGTTATCCAAAAATAATCATCACAAGACGAAAGAAAAACATGTAACACCTCCTTTAAATGATTCAAATCAAGCATGAGATGCTAAACCCATAACATTGCATTCATTAACTTTCAAATCCTCCATATTGTGAGACTACTTCGAGAAAATCTGCCCAAGAAGGAAATCCATGAGGTAAGTGAAATTTCAGGCTTTGCACACATCCGTGAAAACAAGGAGGCATAGAAGAAATTGGGAAATTCTGAGGGTGCGGGAATTCCGCGAAGGCCTCGAAATCCTGAAAACTAACGCATCTCACGATTTCACCTAGAATAATCAACCGATCAAGAAATTGAGGTCTTTGGGCTCGAATCTAATTTACTTTGAGTCTCTCATTGGTTGTCAATTAGTTCTCAACATTCCCAAAGGAAAATTTATGAAGATTGGTGATGCCCTAAATTTAACCATCAATTTCTTAAGCTTAGAACCTTGAAATTCACCATTAATGCAGGGGAGTTAGCTTAGATTTAGATTGCTTGTCTTATTAAACATAAAAATGGGTTGTTTGAAATAGGCCTAAGTGAGTTTCACTTGCATGGAACCAAAATAACATGTTTAAACTTCACTCATGGCCAACAATCAATCAAGATTGAAAACCCTAAAATCAAATCAAATTGAAGCAATCATACATGCTAGGTCAAGTTCGAAGATGAAGTTAGCATTGTCAAACTAAAAGGATTACCTAAGGGGTGCATCTTCTAAACTTCCAGGAATTATGAAAACATATGCACAACCCTAGCTTTAAAATGCTCGATGCCAAACATGTAAAATCTAGACTCCACGCATACTCAAGATGCCAAAGAATCATTCACACTCAACAATCAAAAGAAAGGCGATGAATACATACCATTGACGAAGTTAATTCTATTATATTCAACAATTAGTAACAAGATTTGACGTCCTTGCCAATAGCAACAACAATGATCAAGCCCAAGAAATTCACCACCAAATTCAATAATCCATAAGTCCAAACGTCAAATGAAGCCAAGCACTCAAGATCAAACCCCTCAGATCAGTAGAAGACAAATGAAAAAACCTCAATGGAGCAAGAATTCCCCAAAATTGACTAAATACATGCCACAAAAATCGTACAATCAAGCATTAATGCCATTGACAAGACAACCCGAACTGAAACCTGAGAATTCGACAAGGTGTAAGAATTTTGGAAAAATCTAGTTGACACAGAATTTCGTGAAGGACAAGAATCTCTGGATCATAGCGTAAGCTCCTCCTCATTGGGTTTTCAAAGAAACTAGAGAATTTCGCCAAAGGAGGAAAATCCCGAAATCAAAGGAAAACTTAGAAATAGCTTAAAATTTAAGATTTTCAACAAATAACATAAAGGGATCATCAGTGCAAGAAAGATAAACATTCAAGCACATGCCAGAGCAAGCAAATCCTCAAAACCAAAGGGCCATAGCATAAAAAATCAGAGCAAAAAAAAGGGGGTCCCTACTCTTAGTGGGGCATGTGTGCGAAAACTGCACAACAAAAACCAACAATGGTAGTCTATCTGAGTTAATTCCTGAAAGCACCTAAAGGATTCTAAAGAGCTCCTAAAAACTCTTGAAGATCCTAAAGATTGAAGACTCTGAAGACTCCATTTGGCTTGATAGCTCCTAAAGACTCTGGAAGTTCCAAAGCTCCTGAGAGCTCCTGAAGGATCCTAAGACTCCTGAAGTCTCATGAAGATCTCAAAGGCTTGCAATAAATAAAGGTGCGCACTTAATGTGAATATTATTCTCGAATATTATTTTCTAAAGTAGTTAAAATAATGTAAAATAGGTAAATATTTATGAGTTTAGAAATCTCCACTAGATTGTTATTAATAATAATAAATGTCTTTTAATCATTTCAAAAAGCGGTAGAGAAGTTGGTATAAATGTGATGAGACCTTCAAATGACGTCCATAATGATTGCGGGCCATTTTTGAGATTTTCCTGTCTTTTCAAAATCTTTCCAAATTTAAGCTAACATATGTAACAAGCGCTGCCAACTTTGCAAATTGAATTGTAACTACAAAATTGTTGCGTTTGAATCTTTTGGAGAAATAAAGGCATTTAATGCAAGGAAATAATGACACGTTGTGTCATTATTCAAAATAAATGCTTCAAAATCAAGGAAAGATCATTCTGGATATTGTGTAAAAAGCTCATTCCGCCAAGTTGAAGTCTTCCATTGTTGAAATCTGCCATTTTTGACAAAAAAGATGGGGAACAAAAGGAATGCAGAGCCAAAAAACTTTACTAATGATTTTGAAACCAAAAGGGTACTAAGAGAAGTAGAATGGTTGGATTTTATTATGTAGTATGAAGGTTTTCAATAGGAAATTGTGGAGGAATTTGTGAGAAATTTCCATGTAAATGCCACAAGAGTCAGAGGATAAATTATTGAAGTTACTCCTGAAATTATAAGTGAAATTTCAAGAATTCCTGTTGAAGGAAAAATAGTTAATAAGAGTCAAGTAAAGTTTGATAAATTGGTGGTGACATTTCACCAAGAACAAAAATAGAATCCAAAGATTCTCATTCATAAAGGAGATCAACGAGGAATAGCTCGAAATCATTTAGAAGAACCTTGGAGAACGACTGCAATGTGGGTCATGGAATTTTTCACATGTGAAGGACAATACGACACTGTATTGGGGCCAAGAATGCGACTGTTAATACATTTGAGGTATGGAAACACAAAACCCTCGGTTAGAATCAATTTTCCAACAATTTTGTTTCAGCAAATTGCTTCAATGATTTCCCAAGTAAAATCTAGAGGAGAATCTTTCATAAAATACCATGGGTTAATTCATTTGATAATTAAGCATCAGTTATTAAAGAAAGATTCTAGGAAACAGGGTTGGATTTAATTTTTGTCCACACCCTTAGAAAAACAAAAAGGAAAATTCACAAAGGGGCCCGTAACAAAAAGGGCAAAAGTAGACAAAGGTGAATCTTCTAAAGGAGAGAAGAAAAAGGGTAAAAGAAAGCTATAGGAATCCTCTAGGTAACCCGTAGTTCCTCTAAAAAGAGAAAACAAGACTTGAATGAAGAAAACCCTAGTAATGTTGAGACCATTGTGTCGACTCCTGAAGAAACCCCTACATTTGAAACCCATGTCTCTGAAATCCCGAAAGAAACTTTTCCAACCCATGAAGAAACCCAAACACCAGTGTAGTCCCCTGAGCAACCCCACAACCCTCCTGAGGGTCCAATTCCATCTCTTGAAAGAACACCGATAATCGAGGTCCATGAATATGTTGAAGAGTCTGAAGAATAGTAAGAAGAAAGGGAAGCTTCTGAAGAATTTGAGGAAGAGGAAGCCAAAAGATCTACACGTTCCTTGATTGTTGAGAGGAGAAAGGGAAAAGAGCCAATTGTAGAAGAAGTCTATGAAAAATAGAATAAAGAAGAATTAGAAATAGAGGAATTGCTAAGAGAAATGAAATTTTCAAGAATTGAAGTTGAACTGGAGCAAGAAAGGAGGAATATGCAGTTTCCTGAGGAAAAACTGAAAAGAAAAGAGGAAGAGTTACGACAATACTCAATAAAACTCAGGAAAAGGAAAAAGAGATTGAAGAAAGGGAAGCAAGGTACAAAGAGCAGTTGAAGAACACTGAAGAGGCTTTACAACAAGCTAGTACACAAGCATTAGCAAGCACGGAGGAAATCACAAAATTGAAAGAGGAATTGTAGTTGAAAGAAGAGAAATTAAAACAATAGTCTATGAGGTTTTATTCTCAAGAAGCTTCTAATTTCGTGGCCCCACCACATTACCTTTCTTTTCCTCTCATTCCATCTGATATTCCATCAGATGTTCCACAAAGGACTTAACTGAGATATCTCTCTTTAGTAACCTTGAAATTCAAGCATGAAAATGATCAGTTGTAAAAGAAAGTACAAAAATTAGAGGAAGAAAGAAATGAAGTTGAAAGAAGACTTGAGCAAGCAATAGAGATAAGTTATGCAATGCTGTCAATGAGAAGACCATCAGAAATATATGCTTTATTTCCTAGGGAGAAGTTTCTGCAATGGAAGCCCAATCAATCAGTTTTAAGGAGAAGCCTTGATTATCATAATGAAATTTTTCTTTCTTTAAGATTACTTCCATAGCCACCCTAATATTCAAAACTAGATGTGTGAGTTTTTCCAACACAAGTTTTTGATGGGAGATAATGATGATTCTTTGTTAAATATTTATGTTGGTGAACTACTGTATAAGAGTGAATTTGTGCCCCATGTAGAAATCCTCCTTTTTCCTTTACCCACCTTAGAAAACCAAGATTGGAGGCTTAATTTCACCTAAGCTCGCTACTTGCATCACACTTGGTGCCTATTTTGAGCATCGGTGGAGGCGTTTCTATTGAGGACACCCGCACGACACGTAGACATCCATGCGGCGTGCTTACATCCCTGTTAGATTCTTGCATCCGGAGCCTATACCGGCATTACACTTCCCATTAGGGGTTGATTTGTAACGCCCTCCTCGGCCGACCGACCCGAATATGGCCATTTTCTTCATCTCCCCTTCAAATTCACTCCTTCCATATGCATTTCATCTTTTAGGAACTTCTTCGCTTCATCCACAAGCTTCACAATCTCTCTACAAGATCTAAGTAGCTTCTTCACCATCTCTTCAATCTCCAAACACTTTACACTTCACAACAACAACATCAACACTCCACCACTTTAGTAGAGAAAGTGCGGAATAAAACACCATTGCAGCACAGGCTTGAGTTCCTCTCATTTTCTCCCTCATTAGCCTTGAGTGCTCTTGGTGGAGGTGGTAAGCTTTCACTCCTCTCCTCTATTACTTGGTTGAGTAGCATAACACTATTTTGCAGTGCTTTAAGTGCTCTTTACTTCATTTCTACTTTTCTCTCTATCTATTTGGCTGTCCATGGAGGTGGGAACACCAAAACGAGGTCTGACTGAGGTAGAACCCTATATAGCCCCAACAATTTCTCTCTCCCTCTTGTGTGCAGGTATTGAAGACACTCACGAGATGGAAGCTTCATCACTTGTGCGATTGTAAGTATTTCCTTTCTTCTCCTTATCTTTGTCATCCCTACTTTATTTTAGTTCTATCACTTTTTGTTATTTCCCTATATTCTGTAAGTTCTTAGCAATCAGATAGAAGCATTCACTTTGTTATTTTCTAAAACATTCTCATTCTCTAGTATGTACGAGACACTAGAGCACCTTTGGGACTCCAGTGCACCGCGTTGTCATCCGTTTTCTGTGCTGTCATCCTTTGGCCGAGAGTTTGTCAGTTTGTCCAGAAAATCTCTGACCTGCTCTTTCGGATTCTAAAACTTTCGTGTTGTTCCATTGGGGTAGTTTAGGGAAGTTCGCCCTATGAGGCCCTCTGAATGAAGAGAACTTGTGAGTAGCAAATCCCCCTCTTCTACAACTACAAATCAAGTCCTTTGTCTCCTTAATGTAGAATTAGGTTGAATGGTCGAAAAGGATGGAAAAATACAAAGAGGCTTAGAAAAGATATGGTTTACCAATGAGGCCCAAAATTCCCCATGCACAAAATTATATTAAGATGGTTCGATCAGTTGCAAGGAAAAATCACATCAATCCTCTCTATGTTTCAAATTTGTTGAATAGTATATCTACTTTCCAGAATGTAGAAGGGACACTTCCTCCATTGGAAATAAATTCATGTGAGGAAATATATTTCACCATCCCCGAGTCATTGAGAAGAAAAGAGCCTATAAGCCCAAACAACCTCAAA
The DNA here is from genome assembly GCA_007258455.2 of Sequoia sempervirens. Classification (NCBI taxonomy): domain Eukaryota; kingdom Viridiplantae; phylum Streptophyta; class Pinopsida; order Cupressales; family Cupressaceae; genus Sequoia; species Sequoia sempervirens. The sequence goes on from VDFB02086081.1 coordinate 4,638,322, forward strand.
TGGAGCTTGATAAGAGTTAGGCATGTGATCTCCTTGATTGAATAATAGCAGGAACTCTAGGTTGGTATGTGGTTTAGAATGCCAATTATCATCATGCTCACTCCAAAACTCAAGGCACCAACCAATATTCCAGAGGAGGTGATAAAACCTTGGTTTGAGAAGCTAAAGGAAAACAATGACTTTGCACTCAAGACCAGACTGCCATCACAATATAGAGAAAGAGTGTTCGATTGTTCCATTTGGATGGAAGCAGTGAACAAGGACAAAGAAACCACTATAATTCTTGACAAAGAACCATGAGGACATGGTTCACAACAAGTGGGGAAGAATGATGAGGGGCTAAGAGATACTTTCATATAGTCATTTTATGTTTGAAAGACTTGTTTATTTTATTAATTAACATGACTGGCGGTAGACTATAGATTAATATATTTACTTGCTTTGCTTTATGTTTAGCTAATTTGGTAGATATATTTGAGGTAATGCTTTATATTAACTGCGTTGCTTTTGTGATGATATTAATGAGTTAATTATGCAGTTTTAATATTTTATTGTCATAAATGGTATCCTAATCTTAAGGATTTTATTTAGGGTATTTAAAAGAGTGATGACTGATGATAGAGTTAAACTCCCTATTTAATCAAATGAAGACAATCACGTCATTGATTTGCCCAGCTGGATGATGAATCACTAAAGTTTCAAATCAGCTTCTTTTAGTCGGTTTAGGAACTTCTAGTCCCAACCCTGATCTAGCATTTCTCTCTTTGTCTATTCTTAGTCTTATTTTAGTTTTATTTAAGTCTTTAGTTTAGATGCCTTAAATCTTGGCAGTTAACTCCATGTTTTGAGTTCAATAAGGATATAGTTATAAATATCCATGTTTAGGATTTAGAAAGGAGTTAGATAATTTCTTACTAGAATCTTGTAATGATTGCAATACTATGTTCTGCGACCAAATTTTGATCAATTTGAATGAAGATAAGAAGTTAACTTGAATCATTGTGTTGGAGATCTTACCAAAGGAAGAGCAACGCCCACTCAACCAAAGGAATTGATCTTGTGTGGTATTTTTCTGAGTTTATTTCATTTGTGTTCATTAATATTTAAATTTGGAATGTTAATTTTGTTTGAATCATTTTCAACAATTGTGTTTAAATCGCTTTTAAGTTTAGTTCATCATGGTTAGAATGGTTTGCTAGATTTGTTGTAAGGTTTATTGAGTTAATCAGATTTAGATGTTGTTTGTAGGAATTAAGTTTGGTAATTATCTGTTAAGTTTAACTGAAGCAATGATGGGAACTTATGGAAAGATGAAATTGAAATTTGTTTGGAATTTGTTCATGGAAATTAGTATTTATGTTTTCTAGATTAATCATTATTTCCATGTACTTTATTTTTGTTCTTTAAAATAACATTTATTTTCTAGCAAACCTTAAGATAGATTTATTTTGAAGTAAATTAAAATTAAATTTTGATTTTGAATTCTAGATTAAGAATTAAAGTAAATGTTAGTCTTTTCCATGAATCGGTCTCAATCAAGTCAAAAGAAGTTAGAAATAAGTTGATAGAACTTTAAATTAGGAAATAAGATAGAATTGATCCCAAGGAATTAGTCATTGAAGTTCAACTCCCGAGAGCTCTAAGAGCTCCTAAAAGCTCCTGAAGGAGTCAAACCGACACCTAAAGTCATTGTTTATAGTGCAACCCCCAAAAAAAGTGAAAAATATCCTTAGCACATATAGCTCTGAGACACACTCGATTTGATAATTAATTGAATAAATGATGCAATTTGTGACATCAACGACCTTTCCCATCATACCCATTCAATTGTTAAACAAAATTGGGGTTCTTCATTTTGAGTGTGATGAACTAGAGTTGGCTCAACAAACTTTTATGGATGCATTAGGAAATGATGTTTTGCCTCTACATAAATCTTTGTGGTTAGTTTTGTGCATTTTTTACTTGTAGGATTCTCACAGTTAGTGAAAAAGGTAGTGTTCATGAAGGAATGGAAAAGATGCATAGAGCCTTTGAATTATACCTGTACTATGCAATGGCATTGAATCATTTAGCAAACCATTTTTTCTTCACTACAGGGCAACATTTTCTTGTGGAACAGTTGACTGAGACAACTCTCAAGTTTCAATTGAGCACCCTCTCATGAAATCTCATTCATGTTATAATCTTGCATGATCTTATCATGGTAAAGGTGATTATGACACAACTGGCCACTACTACATGGCATCAGTCAAGGAAAGCTAGAGGCCACAGGATTTTGCAGATAGGTTCAATTGAAGCTAGGAGATCTTAAGAGTTCTCTCTCAAATTTTGAAAAGGTTCTAGAGGTCCACCCTGAGAATTGTGAGAGCTTAAAAGCTGTAGGCCATATATATGCTCAACAAGGGTAGGCAGAGAAGGCTTTGGAAATTTTAAGAAAGGAAACTCACATAGATCCAAATGATGCCCATGCATTTATCAAGATGGGTGAGTTATTAATATCATTAGACCCTAGTGCATCCTTAGATTCTCTTAAGATGCCAAAGTCTCTTCTAAAGAAGAGCAGAGAAGAAGTACCCATTCAATTGTTAAACAACATTGGCGTTCTTCATTTTGAGTGTGATGAAATAGAGTTGACTCAACAAAATTTTATGGAGGCATTAGGAACTGGCATTTGGGTGAAATTCATAAATAAAAGCCCCAGTGCCAATTTTGCAGTTTTTCTTGTGCTATTTAAGGATATGAAATTCTTCCATCGACTAGAAGAAGTTGGTGTTTCACTTCAGTTACCATGGGATAAAGTCACAACACTATTTAATCTTTCTAGGTTGTTTGAACAACTCCATGATATTGAAAAAGCAAATATTTTATACAGGCTAATATTGTTCAAGTTTCTCGATTATGTGGATGCATATTTATGTCTTGTAGCAATGGCTTAGGCTTGGAATGAGATCCAACTAAGCCTAGAATTGATTAGGGATGCACTTAAGGTGGATAAAAACTCATCAAATGATTTATCTATGCTTGGAAAAATGGAATTGAAAATAGATGACTGGCTTAAAGTAAAAGGAACAATTAAAGTTGCGCAAAGTGAATCAGATGCAAAGAATTCTTATGTTGACATTTCACTTGGAAATTGGAATTATTTTACAGCTTTTCGCAATGAGAGGAGGGATCCAAAGGTGGAGGCACAACATATTGAGAAGGCTAGAGAACTGTATTGTAAAGTGTTGACATAGAGACATGAAATGTTTATGTTGCAAATGGGGCAACCATTGTGCTAGCTAAAAGGGGTCAATTTGATATTGCAAAGGAAATTTTAACACAGGTACTAGAAGCTATAATAGGAGACATCTTTTTTTTCAAATTCCTGATGTGTGGGTAAATACAGCACATGTTTACTTTGCACAAGGATAGTTTCCACTTGTAATGAAAATGTATCAAAATTGTTTGAGGAAATTCTATTTTGGCACTAACACCCAAATTTTATTATATTTAGCTCGAACACATTATGAGGCAGAATAGTGGCAAGATTGCAAAAGAACATTATTAAGAGTAGTAGATTGTATTGCCAATAAGAAAGCTATACATTTTTTGTTTAATGTAATGCGGGCTTCAAATTACCTCTAAATTCGTTGTAGAGGGTGTCCCCAAATCTGAATTTGCTATAGAGGGCCTCACTGACTTCAAATTTATTGCAACAAACTCTGAATTCCTTGCCCTTTCCTACCTTTTCAGAAGTCTCCAAATCCTTATCGCTCATGCAAGTAGCTGCTATAACTACTAAAAATGCCTTAGTGTCAGGCTAACCTTTAACTAACGAATGAAGTGAGGAATATTTCTACAATGAATGTGATGCGAATAAGTGCCAATACATCAATGCATGCAATACATCATGCCAATAATTGGACGAAATGTGTTTTTAAAATTTTGTCTAATTTGTATTTGGTGACTAACTATTTAGTAATTTTTTGTTTTTGTGACTAAATAATTTTTTAGTCAACGAACAAATTAGTCATTTATTTACTCATTTATAGCTAAGTTGCAAAAAATTAGTAGAATTTAGTCATTTTTAGTTGCTGTGACTAAAATTTTGTCACCTAGTCATTTATTTTCCAAATTCTACTCGTGAACGGGAGTAGAAATTTTTAATTGAAGATCTAGAGGGAAAATATCATGCACCTTGTGAATATCATTGATTAGAGCATTAGACAGATTAAAATCATGATTGAGTTGCAAGTCATTTTTCCAAGTTAATGATGAGAACTCCCTAACATCCCTAAATTCGATGATACCTTTTTTGAATAAGATATTGCTATGCAAATGAGGATTAATAGGAAGAGGATTCTCATGTAAAAAAATACGTATATTCCACCAAATAGTTGAAATAGAGAAGCTCAACCCATGACTAAGGTCTTGTCCTTTCCATTAAAAAATATGAGGCACTTTTTGCCACACTCTCCATGAGCTTAGAAATTTTCTAGAAGCTTGAGGTTTAAAGTATTTTTCTATAAGGATTTTTTCTTTCCACCCAATCTCTTGCCAAGAATTATTGGCTTTAGTTGTAGCTATTTTGTGTTTAATAAGATCTAGTAATCCATTTGGCTATGAGGTAGATACCTTGTGTAAAGGGATTAATCACTCCTAAACCCCCTTTATTTTTTGGTTGAATATAATACAACCATGAAGCAACTGGATGAATTTTTTTATTATTCTATTTTACCCAAATAAACCCTCCATTTAATTGAGTTAGTTGATTATAGCTATTTTTGAAGGAAGCCAACATGATGAAATATAAATATGACTGGCTATAAGGATTTTGCTTGCAATTTATATGTGTCCCAGTCCAACCATAGAGAAATTTATTTGACCACATCTCAAACTTGATTTTTAATTTGTGTATGAACTATTACCACATTTTAGATAATGAAACTCCTATCCCAAAGGGGATGTTGAGGTATCTTGAAATAATACCATGGTTGTTGAATTTCCATTGTGAGGGTATCTAAGGAAGTGGTTGATTAGATGAAGTCATCCAAAATTTAGTTTTTTTAGGAGATAGTTGGGAGTTAGTAGTTGAAAAAAATAGGTCATGTATGTGCATAAAATTGGTCATGTCTAATTAATCCTGACATTTAATTAAATATTTATTATTTAATTAATTTCTCTAAAGTCTTCTACATGTAATTAAATTTAATTAATTTAATTATATTGTTCATTCATTTTATTCTCCCACCATAATTGAATAAATTTATTTTATTTAATTATTTCACTTGTCTACTTGATTAATTAAATGAATACATTTTATTTATTTAAATTAATTATCATCTTTTGAATTTAATTAAATCTTTTTGTTTTAATTAAATTTAAATATTTATTTTCTTTTATTGAAAACTTTCTTCTAATTAATTTATTTAATTAATTTCATACACATGTCATTTCTTCAAATTTAATTAAATATTTTATTTAAATTTGAAGATCTTCTGCTTTCTTCAAATCATATTTGAATATTTCATTTATTTATGAAATCTTCTGATTTCCTCAAAATCTTAATTAAATATTTATTTAATTAAGAAAAATCTACATGCACCCATAAATAAATAATTGAATTTGATAATTCATTATTTATCTTCTCAATATCTTTCCATTATCTTCTAAAAAAAGATGATTTTGTTAATCATCTCATCTTATCTCTTCCATGAAAATAGAAAAATCTTGCTTTATTCATTTTCTTCTAATTTTCTTTCCAGTCTCATCCATCTTCGATCATTCGATCTGTCAGGAATTATCACAGTCGTTGATCAACTCAGCCAATCAAAATCCTTGAAAAACTCTATAAATACATGTGCGAATCCAAGCATTGGTTACACACGGACACAGACATGCAATTACATTTATGCACCTGCATATTTGGCATTCTAGCAATAATCATATCTTAGCAAATAATCTTGCATCTTAGTATAGTATGCATTTTAGTTTAAATCTCATTCTCTAGTAGTCCATTTCATTGAGCTTGGCATACTAAATCTGAGAGCAACTTGAATCAACGAAACGTTGGAGATAGAGAGCAATTAAACGCCTTTAAAGAAGTTGCACTGAGAGTTTGTTTATTTTTCTTTAAGCTTCTTTGATATAAGGTTTTATTGAATGTGTTTTGAATTCATTATGATAGGCATATTTTCATACACACATAAAATGGTGCCCACCGTGGGGCTTATGCCCCGATTTTAACATTTTCTTGTAGAGCATTCTAACAGGTTTCCGCATTTTGGAGTTTGGCTTTCAGAAAAAATTGACGTTTTAGCGCATCTGATACTTTCTGCAGTGCATCTGGGAATTTAATGCTTCTATTTTTGTAGGTATTCCAGTGCATATGGGGACTGTTTTGATGCTTCTGAGAATTAGTTTAGCGCATCCGAGAGATAGAATAACACATATAGTCTCATCATATCTAGAGTTAAATTTGCATTTAATTAAAGTAGCGCATTTAAGAGTTAAATTAGCGCATTTAAGGTAGATTTTAGAGCATTAACTGCTGTGTCATTTAGAGATTTAAATCTGCATTTAATTAAAGTAGTGCATTTAAGAACTGTTTTAGCACATTTAGGATTTTCTGTAGTGCATTTAGGGTCTGTTTCTACACATTTGGGGTCTATTTTTGTGCATCTAGGATCTATTTCTGTGCATATACTATCTATTTTTGTGCATATGGGTTGTAACACAAAAACAAGATTATGAGTTTGACGCATTCCACAGACATGATCTTTTTTGGTTTAAAATGAATCAATCTAGGATAGTCACCACACTTTGATTATGCAGTTAAAATGAATCCCATGTCAGTTGTGAAGCAATATCTTCACCTAGCTTAAATCATTGTGATTTGGTGCATTAAAATGAATCTGTTTACTTTGCTTGATTGTGCTTGAAAGTGGTAGGTGACTATGCTCTCACCCTGTGCAAACTAGGTGATCAAAAAGCTAGACCCCCTTTACCCTTGTGTAACCCTGATGTAATAACCAAAGTATCCTCTCCCCTTGTGCACTAATGCGATCCTGGGTGTAAGAGAAATGATTATTGCCTCTAGAAATTGGGCCTGCCTGGGGATTTCATCACCTCAACATGACTTAAACTGGCAATGGAGCTAAAGCCAAGATACCCTCGATCGGTATACAAATGTGAATCTCAAGGGAAAACCTAAGATTACGAGTGTGGATGTGTCATACGAACCAAGTTGTACTCCCCAAAACCCTATTGAGCTTAACCTCTTCAGGTTGGAGTGCCTCCTAAACGGAGCTTAATCTTGCACCCCATGTATGGCCACTCAAACGGGGGTCCTGAATTAAACACCATTGTTTAGTAAACCAAAAACCTTCTATTTGCTAGCGCAGCACCAGTCGGTGTGAAGGCATCCACACTTTCGTAGTCTGTAGTAGAGGTGATCAATCTGTCGTGGGAGTTTCATGGAGGTTGGAAGCTTGGTTGGCCTGAGAAGAGAGTGCACTATAGGGGGAGCCCGTGCAGCCAAGCTTCTGAATTCACACGCTACCGATATGCGACTTTGGAAACCCATGTGGAATCTAGCAGATATTGTCTTGGCTTTACCATAGGATGTGCTTGCTTTATCTATGTTTGGTTACATTCCATTTAATTCAGAGTGTTTGCTATGTTTTCATTCACATTAATTTAGATAAAAGATCATCTGAAATGAATATGAAAAACAACGACTGAAATCATTCAAAATCTGTTTGCATCTTTGGTCTAGTAACATTCTGATATTTCTCCCATGCTTAGAGAGTGGAAATCAACAAAATTTGTCAAGAAATCAGTTTCCAATAGGATAAAAAACCCAAGAAACAATTAGGGTACAAGAAAACATTATGAAGAAAAAAAAATTTGTACAAAAGTCGACACGTCTTGCTTCATTACCGTGGATTTCTTCATAGATACCAAGAATTTGTTAGGGGATTCACTGACAAGTACGCTGTAGAGCCTTTGGATTCTTGAGCTTATTATCAGAGATTAGCTCTATCTCAATGACATAATCTTAACCAACCTCTTGAGTTTGATAATATACCACAACCATCTATTGAATATCCATCATATCCCAATCAAATCCTTTAGTGATTTTAAAACCTTTCTTCGAAAACAAAGATCAAATCTTAAGAGTGCACCCTTCAAAAAATATCCTGATTATTGATTCAACTTCCCCAATAGGATTATGACATCCTTCATCATTGGAATCCATAATAAAAAATTAGGAACATCTTTGATCATATCATAGGATTCCCATCTTATCAGATCAAGATATCATCATTGTCACACTTATCATAACTGTGATCTAAATTTAGAAGAAATCTTCAAAATCATATGCCTATCTCTACAAGATCTCAGTACAATAAATTGAAGGACGAAATCCAACAAGAAGGTCAAACCCAAAACACTCAAGAAGACGGTGAAAGTAGTAATCCTCTTTACAGTGTAATTCATAATCCACTTTTCAACAACGACATGGATAACAGAGAAGAAAATCAATCCCACAACTACAAAGACATGAGAAAAACCCATATAGATAGTGATGATGAATGAGACGGAGAACATCTTAGAGAGGCTGAGCAAGATCCCAAAATTCATAAATCCATAGAAAAGATCTTGCAATGCGATAAAGAAAAATATTTCCTCTATCTAGCTGACCAAGGAGCTAAATTGCCTCATGACTTTGATACCGAGAATTTGAAGAGAAAACATGAAGCAACACCCCTATTTTATTTTAGTGCTTTGACTCAACAAATTAAGGCACTTTAAGGACAAATTAAAGAGTTACAAGGGGGAACTACAACAAAAAAATATACTCTTGAGGACATTTGTCCTTATCCTTTCAATCGAAGTCTCAACACGGTTCCATTTCCCAAACATTGTGAAATTCCAAAATTTGATCGTTATAATGGGAAAGTAGATCAAATTGATCATGTTAGAGACTTCCAAAACATGACTTTAGAGTTTGCTCATGAAGACACTTACTTGATGCGTTTGTTTCCTAGGAGTCTTGGAGCTCACTCTATGGAATGGCTATCAAAAATCACACCTTCTGTCAAGAAATTTGAGGAATTAATCAATCTTTTTCTATTACAATATTCCTACAACATCCAACACCAAATCACTATGATAGATCTCTGCAAAGGTGCACAAAAACTTGGTGAACCTTTTATTACTTTTCTTCAGAGATGGAGAATAATTTTCGCTAGATATCCACGTCCTATTCCTGAAAAGGAAAAGATGGTCACCTTCATTAACAGCTTAAATTCATAAATGAGCTATCGTTTGAATTTACATTGTCCTCCCTCTTTTGACAAATTGATTGAATATGCTATAACCATTGAAAGTGCTTTGGTCAAAAGAGGAATAATAAAACTTGACAAGGATAATCCTAGCTCATCCAATCATCATAACAATCAGGACAAGTCTAAATTTTGGACTCGCAACAAGAACATGGTGAATGATGGTGTTGTTGATGAAAATCATGTCTCGACTAAGCCATTTGTCCTTAGTACTCCAAGTGCTCCTCGCAACAACAATTATAACAATGTCAACTCAGTCACAAATCAAGGAAACAATCCTCCTCCTCTGAGGAACAATGTGAATCAACATTCTACTCCCAATCAAGGGACTGCCAATAATCAAGGTTACCGAGGAACGAATAACAATAGCAACTCCTTAGGGAATACCTTGAATACAAATCCACAACGATTTTCATTCTTCTCTAGTAGAAGAACTTACACTCCACTAGGTCAATCTTTGGAATTTGCATTCAAAGAGTTGATGGCTAAAAATGTCATTACCTTGCCACCTCAACGAAACTATGAACCCAATGTGAATCCTCCATCATGGAATGAGGCATACTATTGTGACTATCATCGGTGCAAAGGTCATTGCACAAATAACAGTCAAGCTTTGAAGAATACCATTCAAGACTTAATAAAAAATGGCACCATCACAATAGAAGGACATCCACAATCAAATGAAGACCACCGAGCATTTCGCAACCCCTTTCCCAACTATCAAAAAGGTGAGTCTTCTGGAAAAAGTGTGAATCATATTGATGATCCGATAATCAATCATATCTACACTGACGATGAACGAGTCAACGTTATTAAAGTCAACGAGAAGGTGGAATATAGAGAAGTCAATGCAACAATAAGGGCACAAGCTAAAGTTGTCTTAAAGGGCGCCTCTTCAAAATCCACTAGGCCTCCACCTCATTATCAATATGACTTAGTCAACCAACTTCAAAAAACTCTTACTCAAATTTCTATCTTAGAACTCTTGAAGATTTCCCCAGCACATAAGGAAATTCTTGAAAAGGCCCTCGTTGAAACAACTATATCCACTAATTTTGATGTGGACCAATTTCAAGCCATGGTAGGACACTTGTCCTCACCCACATGCCTCTTATTCTCCAAAAAAGATGACGTTTCCATAACTAATCCCCATAATTCATCATTATACTTAGAAGTCATGGTTCACAAGTTTCGTGTCAGATGAGTTCTAATAGATGGAGGTGCTGGTTTGAACATATGTACCATGAAGTTGGTTAAGACTTTAGGATTTTTTGAGGACTCCATTGATCTCAGAAGAAAGATTACTATTAAAGCCTACGATGATGAGGAAAGAGCATCCAAGGGTCTAATAATGCTACCAATCAGAGTGGGACCTGTTATCAAAAATATTTTCTGTCAAGTATTAGACCGTGATCTTGCATACAACATCTTGTTGGGTCATCCTTGGATCCACGAAATGTAGTCTGTCCCATCCACATATCATCAATGTCTTAAGTTTCCTTATGATGGACAGGAAATCATGATACCAGCTGATAATTCAAATATTCAAACTCATGCCAATATCAAATCCAGTCAAGATACTTTGGTTCCTAACAATTGAGAAGCTCGTGCTAGTACTTCTCTCAAGATTGACACACAAATTAGTCAGTTAACCAATAGTTTTGACAAGAAATTAAAATTCAAGGACCATGGAGTCAGGGAGTAATCTCTTTGTCTTGCCAATTTACCTACATCACCTTGGTCACATGGACAACCTTCTATCACACAAGATCAAATATCAGCAGCGTCAACATCAACGCAACCACCAACAGAGCCAAGCACAAAGTTTAATGGACGATTCATCAAAGAAAAATTCCCCATGGAAGATCCTGAGGATAGAGAAATTATAAACTGGCTCTATAAAGATGAAGATGAAGTAGTTTTTAATGTCAAATTACCAATAGATAGATATGGAAAAGGGTATTCAATCATGCAGAAAATGGGCTATGATAAGGGTCCTATCGAAAAAAGAAAAGGAGTAGTTGAGCCTATTCACCTTTGAGGACTTGCTACGAAAGAGAAAACCAGATTAGGCTATGATACTAACTCAAAAGAAGGAACATCCAAACAACTGCATGACACTGTCTTCACATTGTGAGAAGGTTCAAATCCAAGAGAAGCATGTTTGGCAACAATTCAAAATTTTGTGGATAATAACTCTGACACATACTCTGTTGAATATGAATGGGGCACCATTTACAATGATGAGTTCTAGAGGGACAAAGAGGTTGATGTAATACACTAGTATACCCCAACTCTAATCGAAGGTGAAGGTTCAGGGACCCAAACACAAGAATTTGAACTACAAGGTGACTATGATTCTAGTGATACTGAGTCAGATTTAAACGAACAAGATTATCATGAGAACAGTACCATCATTGATCCACCTCATACCTCTGATCCTACGGTCAAATTTGTTATGACCATAACCATAGCTGATTTCACACAACTCGACGACCCGCTATCTTTGATCCATCCTGATCTCATTGATTGAGATTCATTCGAACCTATCGATATACCTATGTCTCCAAGCGATGAATCCATCGTCAACTTCCTTTCCGTGGATGACGCAAATGATTGTTCCACTAGTGATTTTCGGCATAGAGTCTTTAATCAGGAGAGTGTCAATTCTCCTAGTTGCAAAAATAAAAATCAAAAAGAAAGATCTAATGGTGAAAACTAGAATATGGTAGTGTCAGATCAAGAAAAAGATAAAATAAAGAGCATATAAGATGGTGAAAACCTTTTTAAGGCACTAGACAATGGGAATCTTGACACTCCCCTGAAGCACTACCATGACCGATCGCCTATTTTTATTGAGCCTACAAATGTTGTCAATCTTGAAACTTCAGACAAACCAAGGATTTTACAGTTAGCTACATCAATGACAGAGAAAGAAATACTAGAGTTCATGGAATTTCTAAGAGCAAATCAAGTCAACTTTGCTTGGTCTTATGCAGACATGCCAGGTCTCGATCCTGATCTTATCACACATCACTTGTCTATCAAACCAAGGGTTAAGTCTGTGAAACAAAAACTTAGAAAGATGCACCCCCATGTTGCATTATTGGTTAAGGAAGAACTGAGAAAAATCTTTGATGTGGGCTTCATAAGATCAATCGACTATGCAGAATGGATCTCCAACATTGTTCCTGTATCCAAGCCAGATAAAAGTGTCAGAGTGTGCACAAATTTTAGAGATCTTAATAAAGCATGTCCTAAGGATGACTTCCCACTTCCAAACATCAACACTACAGTTGATCTGACAGTCGGCCATGCCATGTATTCATTAATGGACGGTTTTTCTGGTTACAACCAAATCAAGATTACACCTGAAGACTAGGAGAAAACAAATTTCACATGTCCATGGGGAACTTACTATTGGAACATCATGCCTTTCAGTCTAAAGAATGCTTGGGCTACTTACCAAAGAGCCATGACTACAATATTTCATGACATTATGCATACATTCATGGAAGATTATGTAGATGACATATTGGAAAAGTCATACACTAGAGAAGGACATCTGGAAATATTGTCCAAAATATTTGCAATATTGGAGAAATTCAAGGTTCGCCTCAATCCCAAGAAATGTGTTTTTGGGGTCACATTTGGAAAAATCCTAGAATACATAGTATTCAAAAAAGGAATTAAAGTAGATCTTGCCAAAGTACAGGAAAATCATGGAAATTCCTTCCCCAAGGAACATCAGTCAATTGAGATCATTACAGGGATGAATTCAATCTATACGAAGGTTCATTGCACAACTGGCCGACAAAAGTCTACCTTTCACACATCTACTGCATAAGAATGTTCCTTTCAAGTGGGATGACAAGTGTGAATTGGATTTCCAAGAAATCAAACAGTACTTAATGAATCCACTAGTTCTAGTACCACCAAATCCAGACAAACCACTGATCTTGTATATTGCCGCAATAGAGACATCCTTGGGTGCATTGCTAGCACAAGAAGACCGTACAGGGAAAGAATGTGCAATTTATTACATTAGCAGAACACTAAAAATTCATGAACTCAACTACACTCCCATCGAGAAGGCTTGTCTAGCAGTAGTATTTGATTCACATAAATTTCAGCATTACATGTTAACTCATACAATCAATCTTGTTTCAAAGATTGATCCACTCAAGTATTTGTTAAGCAAAGCATCATTGATAGGAAGGTTAGCAAAATAGGTAATGATTCTGAGTGAGTTTGACATCCATTATGTTGATCGCAAGGAAATCAAAGGACAAGTTATTGCTGATCAACTAGCTGAATTACCACTACAAGCAGGCCATCCCTTACACATTGAATTTCCAGATGTTGATGTCTTTACTGCAGAATCCAAACAACCATGGTCCCTATATTTTGATGGTTCCTTCACTCAACATGGATCGGGGGCAGGCATACTTTTTGTCACCCCCAAGGACACACCATTCCTCAATCATATAGGTTGATGTTTCCATGCACCAACAACATAGCCGAATATGAAGCATTAATCATTGGAATTAAAATAGCATTGGAATGGAGGATTACAGAACTACAAGTGTATGGTGACTCACAGTTAATCATTAATTAGATCAATGACGATTATTAGACCAAATATGATAAACTGTTGCCATATAAAAAGATGGTTGAAAACTTCAAGAAGTACTTTGTGGACATCAAATTCACACAAATTCCAAGGCTTGCTAACAAAGTGGCTGATGCCATGGCTACAATCGCATCATTGTTACAACTCCCAGAAAATCAAGCTCGCTATGAATTTCTGGTGGAACAATCATTTACACCTACTTATGACACCCCTGAAAGCCAAATCATTTTCCACTTGGTGGGATCTCATTCACCTTGGTATGGCAAGATTTATGCCTACCTAAAAGACAATATCTTACCACCAGATTTATCCCGTAACCAAAAGAAAAATTTTATCTGCCAATCCTCTCACTACACTCTTATCGCCGACACCCTTTATCACCGTGGTCTTGGTGGTACTCTACTTCGATGTCTTGAATGTGATAAATTTGACAAAGATTTACAAGAAGTTCATGGTGGTATTTTTGGTACTCATTCGAGTGGACTGACCTTATCCAAGAAATTGATTAGAATGGGTTACTACTGGCCTACAATGGAAAGGGAATCATTCACTTTTGTAAAAATATGCTCAAAATGCTAGTTTCATGGGAATCTCATTCATGCTCCTGCATAGGAACTTTAACCATTTATGCCAACTTGGCCATTCTCCCAATGGGGGTTAGATCTAGTAGGCAAGATTCATCCTTCATCATTGAACGGGCATAAGTTTATCATCACAGCCACATAGGACTTTACCAAGTTGATTGAGGTAGTACCTCTCACTAAAGTCACCAAAAAATATATCTCATCTTTTATACTCAACTATCTCATTTTTCGGTATGGAATTCCCACCATCATCATAGATAATGGACGACCATTCAAAAATCAGGATGTTGATGAACTTTGTGAGTGATTTCATATTCAACACAGATACTCAACACCTTACTATCCACAAGGGAATGACCAAGTAGAGGCCTCAAATAAGACTATACTAAATTTTTTAAAGAAGATTGTGAATGATTTAGGAAAAGATTGGCATGTTCAACTCAATCCCACCTTATGGGCTTATAGAACTAGTGTTCGTACACCAACAAGAGCAATGTCATATGCTCTTGTTTATGGAGCATAAGCCATATTACCTTTAGAAGTTGAAATACCCTCACTCAGAGTTTCACTGAAAGGTCTCACAACAGATGATGACTACAAAGTTTCTCGACTGCAAGAGCTAGAACTCCTGGATGAAAAGAGACAAAGACCAGCTGACCATTTGAAAGCATACCAACAGATGATGTCTCAAAGCTATAATCACAAAGTAAAGCCACGTACCTTTCAGGTAGGTGATATGGTTTTGAAAGAAAATCCATGAAATAAGCAAGATAGAGAAAAGAAAGGAAAGTTCAAACCAAATTGGCTAGGTCCTTATGTGGTTATCGCAGTCTATGGTTTAGGAGCCTACAAGCTATCGATGCCAGAAGGGGACCTATTTGACGAACCCATCAACAACATGCACCTGAAGATATATTATGTTTAATTCAGCTATCATCATCCATAAAGGTCATGAAGAAATACAAAAAAAAATCAGAAAATGTCCTGAAGAATACAAAAAAAAAAATCATCATAGAGTGAAAACCTGGCAACAGGCAGTCTATTGACAAGAAAAATGCAATAAAAACAAATAGTGAAAATCTGGCAAATGGATGCTATTTGTAGCTCTCCATCTATTAGTTCATGTTTTGTACCTGGCTTCTCAGCCTTCATTTTCATGCATCTTTCCATCATCTTAGGGCCATACCAACATCATGCTATCATCATTTTCCTAGAATGATAATGTCTTACCTTGGCTTGATTATTGTACATATTCATTTCAGCGAGTTATGTTAATACTGTGGGCAAATGCTGACATACTGGGGGCAACCAACTTTCAGGTTTTACCGAGACAGCTAGACAATGACATAAGATCCAATCATGAGAACAAACAATCAAATCACATGAAAAACTATCCAATCATTGATCCAAAGCACAACAGTTTTTAGTAGGTACCATATCATGACTCATATCTGGATGATCTATAATCTGAATAATGTTTGGAATAAAAATATTTCATTTTGAACAATGGTTGTTTGCTTTTCGATATCATCTCTCTAGAGCACACTCAATGATGTAATGAACTAGAGTGATGAGGAAAGAGAATGATTTTTCTGCCTGTTATCTTGAGATTAGCTATCAATCTGGTGCAGATATGTTGCGAGACATTATTTCCAAAGCAATATCATTGATGAAAGTTCCACATTTGCACCAGAAAGTGGTTAACCTTTGTCTATTTACACAAGAAATTCTTAGGTCATCTCGGTTCAATTATACCTCGATGCTTGTGTTTGCTTGCTATATCAAAAATCATGAAAGTTGTACTCAAGTCATCATCGGTGCTAATTTCCCCTTTAATGCTTGTAAATACTTCCAACATTTTAAAAGGCTCTATGATGATTCAAGAAAGCTAACAAAAGGCTCAATAAATGGTTCGTTTCATTTAGTTGCATTTCATTCTAGATCAGTGTATATGACTGCATAATTGATTCACATCAAAGTTTTGAAGGGCTAACAAAAATATCAACGACTGTCATATCTCTTTGGACTATTTGTGGAGGAAATTTGGATAAATTCTTCATCATTTCATTATCGTTAATGTCATTATCATATCACTTTCATTTTCACATTATCATTCATTTCATTAATCATTTCATATTATTCAAATTCCTCATCATTTCATTATCGTTCATGTGATTATCATATCACTTTCATTTTCACATTATCATTCATTTCATTATCATATCATTTATCATCTCATTATCATTCATTTCATTATCATATCATTTATCATCTCATTATCGTTTATTTCATTATCATTTATCATTTCATTTCAATTTTATCATCTATCATTTCATTTCATTTCATTTTCTCTCATTATCATTTCATTATCTTTTCATTTTATCATTCTCATTTTTCGTATCATCATCATTTACCATCATTTTATCATTATAGCATTATCATCTATCATTTATATCTTTTTATCATTATTATTATCATTTCCTTAACATATCATTACATTGTCATTTCTAAACATCTCATTTCCTCTCGTTATCACTATTCATTTTCACTACATCACATTGCAATACTTATCATTTATCATTTGATCATAACTTTAATTATTATTAATCACATCCATTCATTATTATTTGCATATCATATCTTTAATCATCTACCTTATCATCCTACCATTTTACAAATTCATGATGCATTTCACAAATACAACATTCATTTTTTATCATTATTTACTTACATTTGAAAATTCAAAAAACAAACATTCCATACATACATTTTTATATCATTTTCCAAACAACATTTTTCAAAAAAAAAAATCAAATATCCCATGACATATTCTCATAATCACATCATAGGTCATCCACCTGCCTGACATCATTAGTACGCATCATCAATTATTTTTCATCATCATCATAAAAACATCATATCAAATTATCCTGCATATCATGTTAGTCATCAAATCATTCAAATGAATATCAAAATCCATAACATATAGAAATAAATGCATATCACATCATCATCTCATACATGCACATCATCATCAAAAATCATCGCTGCTGCATATCATCGCTCATCATAAATGATACAAATGTCCAATGTCCAATGAAACTGAAAAGTCCAAAGAGGGATTCATGGAACATGATCAAAATCAATATACATGCTCCAAAAATGATATACATGTGTGAAATATATCTGCATCACAACATCATAAACTAGCTGGTCGATGCCCCTAATGGAGCTGGTCCGGAAGGAGGTGGCCTGCCACTAGTACCTGGGTCTAGATCCTGTCATGGCCCAGTAACTCCCATGCTCTGTGTGGCTATCTGCGACCTGCTTCTGGTCCTACTACGAGACCGTGGGAATGGCTCCCTGTGCTCGGGAGGACACAACTCCTCATATCTGACACTATAGTACTCTGTCTCCCTCGCCATCTCCATGCCCTCTGCAATAGCCTCTCACAAGGAGGCACTCTCTATAGTGCCCATAAGCCTTTGAGTAACGCCCTCGACCTCCACTGCCCTCCATCTCAATGCGTCCCTCTCTATGATTAACTGAGCTATCTGGGGGTCTAGGGTAGGCTGAGATACTTGTACCTATGACTGTGCCTGTATCTGTGACTGTGCAAGCTGTGCTTGTAACTGCGCTATCACACTCTGCACCTGACCTAGCTGACCCTGAACAGTCTACACCTAGGCCTGCAACATGTCTATTTGTGCCTGCTGTGAAGAGGAGGAAACCCTAATAATGGTCCATGGTTTGCCACTAGATCTAGGTTGTCGTACAATCTGAGCACTTACTAGGCTATTGAACCTCTGCCTCACTGCCCTCTCCTCCTCCCCTCCACCATCTCCCCCATCATCCCCATCATCTAAGCTATCCTCATCTTAGCTCCCTCCTCCTCATCTCTATCCCCATCCTCCTCATCTCCGCTCTCCTCCCCCTCCTTCCTCCACCCACCACCTACTCTCTGCTAGCCACATCCTCCTGTCTCTCCACCCCTGGTTGTTGTACAACTGTAATGGGCCCTAGTTCATCTAGGCATGCAAATCGTGGGAATAGATGTGTGTGGAAATACACTAAATAATCATTTGACATACTTGCATTTGTCACATCTGGCCTGTATGCCCATATCTCAGGCTATAAGCTAGAATAATTTGTAGATGCCACCTAGTATGTAATACATCGTCCCCATCTAGGATCATCCTTGCGCCACCCATAGTGAGCAATGCCCTATGGCATCCCCTGCGTGTATTCGTACTATCTTTGAACTCGCAAGGCCAAAAATATCTCAATAATGTACAAGGTATGTCCTATGAGATATCGAGGCATACAGACAAATGGCATCTCCAAATGATCTGTGTCCTAGGGCTCACAATCTATATACGACCTCCATATAACTACATCCACATCATGTAACACGCACCGCCAGTACTCCAACTTGCCCAGCTTGGGCTGGACAAGTGCACCTGAATATGCATATACATACGGCCTGCCTGGTGGCCTAGCTCTGGCACACTCTGGCCTCATAATCACAATATGCTCCCATGCCCAGATCTAGAGTAGAGTCACACCACTAGCCAAACTAGTCGATCCTCGGTATACCACCTGATGTAGATCATGATACAAATAAGCCAAAATGCAGCTCCCCCATGCATACCTCCACGGTTGAGTCACCATCCACTCTAACATCCTACCCACACCAACTAAAAATCCCTTCGACTGATGGTCCGGTCCAAGGAAACCTTCAATCAATGCACCCAACACAACAATTAAGGTTGGATATCTATTGAAATCCACCCACGACACCCAATATCCTGCTATTGACATATCACCACATATCCTCTTCAATACCTCGGTCCCTCCTATCTCCTTGTGGTCATAAACCACAAGGGAACCTACCACTGGAATTCCTAGAATCTTGTACACATCCTCGGGTGTCACGGTCATCTCACTAGTCGGAAAATGAAAGGTGTTATGATCGGAGTGCCACCTCTCTACCAATGTAGTCAACAGTCTCCTGTTGACTCGAATCCCTTGCGGGATAGTCAACAAAGATCCTAGCCCATAGTCACCTATCCACTATATCTCTGCTGGAGTTAGCTCTCCTACCTGATCCCAACATATCGGGAAACACTCTCTAATCTGGAGGTTGTCGAAAACCTCCTCTTTTTTTTGTGGTCATCACAAGGACAATTAATCAGACTCATAGCAATGACTCATATCATGTGCTCTATCAAGTGAACTATATCAGTGAGCCATATCAAATTAATCAGTGAATCATATCAATGCATGATATCAATGACCCATATCAGTGACCCATATCATGCACTCACTGCTACATCTATCTATCTAAATATCAAATCACTCTACTCTATCATCATTATACTATTTGTTTTTCTTTTTCAGGAAAGCAAATTTATCAACAATCCAATCATTTTTTTCTCCATTTGTACTTCAGTCATGAATGCAAATATGTTTGAAAACCATCATTTACTATTTGTTTTTCTTTTTCAAGGAAGAAAATTTATCAGAAATTTACTCTTTGTTTTTCATTCATGAGAAGCAAAGTTATCAGACAATTAGTCAATCAATTAATCAATCTACTCTTTGTTTTCTATTCGAGGAAGCAAAGTTATCAGTTAATCATCAGATTTTCTATCATTTCTATCCATATCAGCATGATGGCAAGATAATTTCTCTATCTATTGACTAAGGAAGCAATGTATACACCATCATTTTTCATCACAATCGCATTCTGCCAAAATTTTTCCAGATGCGCTAATCTACGCCTCCGATGCATTGAAACTCGAAAGCACTATAGTTTACCTCGAAAGCGCTACAACTCATTATGCTTTCTTTTGCACCCTAAAAGGGCTAATTTTTTTCCTATAAGCGCTAAAACCCTATATGCGCTAAGATACCCCGCGTATGCACTACTTCATATCCTAGATGCGCTAATCCACCTCTGTTGTGGCCAATCCCTAAATGCATGACTCTGTGCCCTAGATGCGCTAAAATTTTCTAGTTGGACTTGCTTCCCATAAGCACTAATCTACACTTCGTATGCGCTAGAAAACCTACATTTACCTTGCATGTATATGCGCTAAAAAACATCCTAGATGCGCTACGAATTTTTTTGAATGCGCTAAAACAGATAGGCGGATGCGCTAAAACGTTATTCTTTTCCCTAAATCCACGTGAAAAAACTTGAAAATTGATCAAAAACACAAAAAAATTGACTCATAAAGGGTTCAATCGACTCACTGGTGGTCCATACGCGGCTGGTCTCTGGAATCGATGGGCCCTCTCGAATCAATGTCTGTGAAATGGAATATGCATCTTTCCAAGTCACTGTCAGAGCATAAAAATCACTATAGTAAAAGGATGAAAATGACTTCCACTTTTACCCCTTTTACCTTATATGGGTCAATTAAGGTGGGTTTTTGGTGCCATTTTATTTTCTATCACTTTATTTTTTCACTAGGGGCATCTTTTACACCACTTATTGGGAGCTAAATCACTGAATCACCAGCAAAATGTCATCATCCTATCAAGTTTTTTTATCACATTTTTCAAAACTTATATCTTCATCCGTGATTTACCTCCCGAGGGGGCATTATCAGCATCAGCGTCAAAAACATATCAAAGGCAAATAAATTTATTTTCTTTGAAGCAATGTGTTTCACACATCACTTCAAAGAGGGGCAAAATGTATGTGCATAAAATTGGTCATGTCTAATTAATCCTGACATTTAATTAAATATTTATTATTTAATTAATTTCTCTAAATTTTTCTACATGTAATTAAATTTAATTAATTTAACTATATTGTTCATTCATTTTATTCTCCCACCATAATAGAATAAATTTATATTATTTAATTATTTCACATGTCTACTTGATTAATTAAATGAATACATTTTATTTATTTAAATTAATTATCTTTTGAATTTAATTAAATCTTTTTGTTTTAATTGAATTTAAATATTTCTTTTCTTCTATTTAAAACTTTCTTCTAATTAATTAAATATTTTATTTAGTTAATTTCATACACGTCATTTCTTCAAATTTAATTAAATATTTTATTTAAATTTGAAGATCTTCTGCTTTCTTCAAATCATAATTAAATATTTCATTTATTTATGAAATCTTCTGATTTCCTCAAAATCTTAATTAAATGTTTATTTAATTAAGAAAAATATACATGCACCCATAAATAAATAATTGAATTTGATAATTCATTATTTATCTTCTCAATATCTTTCCATTATCTTCTAAAAAAAGATGATTTTGTTAATCATCTCATCTTATCTCTTCCATGAAAATAGAAAATCTTGCTGGATTCGTTTTCTTCTAATTTTCTTTCCAGTCTCATCCATCTTCGATTGTTCAATCTGTCAAGAATTATCACAACCGTTGATCAACTCAGCCAATCAAAATCCTTAAAAAACTCTATAAATACATGTGCGAATCCAAGCATTGGTTACACACGGACACAGACATGCAATTACATTTATGCACTTGCATCTTTGACATTCTAGCAATAATCATATCTTAGCAAATAATCTTGAATCTTAGTATAGTATGCATTTTCTTTTAAATCTCATTATCTAGTAGTCCATTTCGTTGATCTTGGCATACTAAATTTGAGAGCAACTTGAATCAACAAAACGCTCGAGATAGAGAGCAATAAAACGCCTTTGAAGAAGCTGCACTGAGAGTTTGTTTATTTTTCTTTAAGCTTCTTTGATATAAGGTTTTATTGAGTGTGTTTTGAATTCATTATGATAGGCATATTTTCATACACACAGGTCCAATACTTTGAGGGTGTTTCTAATCTCTTCTTGAGAGTTTTGAATGGATAATAAGATATCATCAACAAAATGAGAATTAAAAGCAACTTCATCCCTAGGTAGAGAAATACCACATATAAGGTTGTGCTTTTTTTCATGAATTAAAAGGTATCTAAGAGCATCAACAATAAGGACATAGAAGAAAGGAGCTAAGGGGCAGCCTTGCCTTAAGAATCTTTGAAGGGGAAAGGTTTGAGAGATTGATCCATTAATGGCTAGGAAAGCATTAGCATCAACAAAGAGGATTTTTATGTGGGTGATGACGCTTATAAATTTCACTCTAAGAAAGCAACATCTTATGGGAAGTTTCATAGATTTGGGGCTGAAAATATTGTCTATGAAGTAACCTCTGGGGTTTTAGAAGCCATTTCTTCAAAGGTTTTGGGAAAAAGGGGAAGTGTTACACCCCATTGTGTGATTACTGATTACTACTACTTTTATGAGTTAAAATGTTAATAGATGAATATGTTTTTGTATATATTTCAACGGAAATGAGATAAATGAATGTGCAATGTAATGTGAATGCTTTAAATTCTTTGATAATGTAAATGATATATGATGTATATGAATTTCATGTTATTTGCTAACTTCTTTTGTGATGCACTAAGTTGGATGCAAGAAAGAATCAAGCTCTCCTTACAAAATCAAGCTCTCCAGTAAAGAGAGGGGGAGAATTACCCAAGAGAGGAGTTTGGTATGGTAACCACTAATGTACCTACTTGAGCTATCACAC
The DNA here is from genome assembly GCA_007258455.2 of Sequoia sempervirens. Classification (NCBI taxonomy): domain Eukaryota; kingdom Viridiplantae; phylum Streptophyta; class Pinopsida; order Cupressales; family Cupressaceae; genus Sequoia; species Sequoia sempervirens. The sequence goes on from VDFB02086081.1 coordinate 4,661,451, forward strand.
ACTCATAACCTATTTTAGTCAAGTTAAGTCAAGTCAATTCAAGATTCGGTAAGTAAACCCTTTGTCATAACTTTTGGGATGGTTGGAATGTTTGAGTGATTGTATTTGATTTCCTTTGGATGTTTCTTTGGTTTAAAGTGACTAAATCTCTTTATTGGGTATATGTTCTACTTCGTGTATTATATATATTAATTGATGTGTATATACATTAAATGTATATATGTATATATGTATATGTGCGATAACTCATGTATATGAGCATATACTCCTGTGCACATATGTTGGTAGAAATACTTACATATACTCATACGTGGGTACATCATATACATGGAAAATCAATTAGACATATATATACACACACACACACACACTTTATGTATATACCTATTGATAAATATATGTGTGTTTATTATAATATGTTAAATAACGATATATATGTATATATGTATGTATTTAATGATATATACATACAAATATATATATATATATATTAATATACATATCCATATATATATTTATATATGATTGGCAATTGAATTATTTTAATATATACGTTAATGCATATATATATTATAATGGTAAAGCATTATATATATAATGAATGATATGAAAAGATATCAACACATATGTAATGTGAGTTAAGTAAACAATGTTACGCATATGTGATGCGAGTAAAGGAAATAATGTTTAAAGTTTTAAATGCCACACACACACACACATATATAAATGTGATGGAATAAACATTGATCAATTGCATTATAACACTTAGTAAAAAGTGCATAAGCTACAATGTAAACATCATTTAATAAAGCTAAAACTATAATGATGGGCTTGTATTTGTTGTGCCATATAAAAGGGAATGAAAATGCATTTAAATGTTAAAGTTTGTTGTGTATATTAAAAGCCACACATAGCAGTGAAAAGAGGCATGAGACTTGGTCAAAGGCCACGAGTTGGCAGAAAGCAAAGAGAGTTTGTTTTGTATTAGAAAGTCAACCTCCATTCTAGGCACCATGAGTAGAAACCTAGCATAAAGAAAGCCACACTAAGTAGTAGAAAGCTATAAGGAAATGATAGTAGATTTTTTGACTTAGTAAATTTACCATGAGTTGGCTGAAAAAGACACTAGTAGAATTTGACAAATAAATGACTATGTGACTAGAAATTTTAGTCACAACAACTAAAGATGACTGAATTCTACTAATTTTTTTGTAACACAACTATAAATGACTAAATAAATGACCAATTTGATCATCATAAGTGTCTAATTTGATCATCGGGTAAAAAACAAAACTAAATAATTAGTCACACAAATAAAAATTAGACAATATGATATTAAAGTGGATAATTAAAAAATATGTTTCGAATTGAGGGAGTGGGTTGTATTATAATATAATATATTAATAATATATTATATTATAATACAATATATTATATTATATTATAATACAATATATTATATTATATTATAATACAATATGATATTATATTATATATATATTGATACATAAATAGGTTGTAATTTTCATTAATTATAAAAGATATTACATTCAACACAAAGAAATGCCATGCTAGGCTCAAAAAAACCTAACCACCTAGAGATCGCACAAGCCAAAAAACCAAGAAATGCCAGACCAATCTGCTAACCGCCCAAACCAATAGACCCAACCCCCATATACTATTAAACTAGATACAAAAAATGCCTTTAACAGACACACCTTAATCCACCCACAGAACACCATCCGCCACTAGGAAATCGTGAAAAAGACTACGCCAGTCCACACCACCCGACGACCCCAGAAACAGAAAGTGCTTCAGGAAAATCAACCCACAACTTGCCCACTCACGATGGCGCCAAAGTTCATCACCAGAGATATCCATAATGAATGGAAATAGCTCCACCCTCTCCCCAGGAATCAAAGCTCCCTGTAAGTCCCATGGTCGCGACACCCCAACACCTAGAATGACAACAATAATGACGTCCATCGCACCCTCTAGTAGATTCTCCCAAACCAGTTTCCTAGAAATTAGCATCACCATTGCACATGACACTGCCAAGTCTAGTAGCGAGGCAAGGAATCAGGCCGTATTGTTAGCATTTGTTTGCCATTGTTCTGATGAACACACAAAATCCTCACCTAACAAAAGCTCCACCGCACCAAGAACGAGCTCATCCCACACCTTGAAGACTGACTTAAGCCGCTCATGCCGGACATGTCCATAAAAAGCCTAGAGTTTCCTACTAGACGATAGGCTGATAGGAGACTCCATCAATTCCATCAGAGAACATATGGAAAAAACACCAACACCCAACAATTTAAAACAACCATCACCTACGTCCCATCACCCCATTCCCTAAAAAAATTGAGCCAAGCAGTCAGGTGAAGTAAATTCGTCAGATGAAAAGCCAGTAAGGCCCAAAGCCAACAAGGAAACATAAATACTCGACCGCGTCACCCAAGGACATGTCGTCACCACCAATGCCACCAAAATCGACACCACCCACCTGACAGACATGAAATATATATACTATATATTATAATATATATAATATATATTATGTAGTACCCCTCCATTCTCACCTAGGATGTGCAGGTAGTCTGACTAAGGAATCGGAAGAGGAAGATGGGACAAGAGCTTCTAATGGTATTTTATATGTTGTGATTGGATTAATTAAATAAGGGTAATATTGTTTATTACAATATTAGATTAAATTGTATTTAAATATTTAAATATTTTATTTATTTTTAAAGTCATGTATTTTATTAAATGTTAATTAAATATTAAATAGTGTTTATTATTTTAATCAATTATTTTATTGAGGATAATTGTTTAGAATAAATTATTTAAATTAATTAGATAATGTGTTTTGCAAGTAAAGTTGTAAAAACAGAAATTAAAACAAAAAGTATTGAAAATAGAAAAATAAATAAATAAAAGAATGAAAAAGTTGTGTGAATGAATAAGAATTGAGATTTAACTGAAAAACTTACTTTTAAAGATATAATTTCTTTTATTGATGATTTTTTGGAGCTTTTGCAATGGAATGGTATTATCTTTTATTTTTTGATTTTAATTAAAATTTTTGGGGGTTTTAGACACACAGAAGATTATTGTGACAAAAAAAAGTTGAACAAGTAAATTTTTGCTTTGCAAACTACTCTTTGGTAAAATAAAAAGAAAATAAAATAAAAGAAATGGAAAAAAAAAGACTCGTAGGAAAAAGGTTATTGGCGGAGGATGGTTTTGCAAATCTTCTGGAAGATGAAATCTTTGGAAAAAACTTGAAAATCGAAATACGAAGGCTCAACTTCAATCTTCATCAATTCGAGCTTGAGGATTCAGGTTCTTTATTTTAAATGTTTATTTAAATTGTGTTGTTAAAAGATTGTCTGTACAAAATTGTAGATGTTTATTTTGATTTTGTGAAATTATAAAAAAAAAAATTAGATAATTTGCTTACAAATGTTGAAATATTGTCTATTAATTTGTTATGAAATTAAAAAAAATATTTGTAGAAGGATTGTGAAAATCTTAGATCCTTTCTAAGGAAATGAATTTAAAATGGTAGAAAATTTGAAAAGAAAACAATAGATAATTTAGAAAATCTCACATATAATTTAGAAAACCTCTGTAGGATTGAAAAAAAAGGAAATCCTCTGATAAATTAGAAAAAATGAAATCCTATGATAAAATAATAAATATTTTCCTGTAGAAAACAGCAGAGACATAGGGTCACTAAATTTATCATAACTCACAATTTACGAACTGGATATGGCTAAATTTTTTATATGTGTTAAAATACTTAATGGCACACCTTCAGTAAAAATTGTAGAAAGACCCAGATTCAAAAATAAAAGTTATACAAGTCGCAATACACTAGTTTTATTATTAGCATTGTTTGAATATAGTAAATTATTTTAATGTATTAATTAATAAGTATTTATATATATGTTTAATTATATGTATTGTATATATATATATATAAATATATTTTAAATTGGTTATTTTGATAGAATAGATATTTTTAAAAAATAAGTCTTGTATGGTTTATATCGAGACAATTGTAATTGGTTATATTGGAGGTTGGAATCTTTTAATAATCATATTAATTTAATTCTTGGATCTTTGGTTTTAGTGAGAACTCTTAAATGATTTCACTTGTGAATTTTAGAATTGCCCAACTAAGAAATATCTTGATAAAATAGAGATCATTTTAGATTCTTCCTTATGTGGACTTAGCAGGTATGGTTTATTAAATTAAAATCAGTATATTATTGGTTACTTGGTTTTTATAATAGGCCTGTGTGATATTCATTTATTGTTGGTTTAGAAAATTCATCGTTTAGGTTATGATGTGATAAACCTAGCTTATTATCCATTACCATTACTTGATATACTTATACCAATTAGAATATCTACAAACTCATATTTATTCATTGCAATTATTAATATTGGAACAATAACTGATGGACTATAGTTTTAGATAGCTTTAAGATTCAACCTTATTAATTGCATATATTATGTTAGTTCAATTTATTAGCTATACATGGGTTCTAAAGATGATTGATTGATATGTTTAAGGGAATGTTAGTTAATAGGAGCTAAGAAATAGTAAAGGATAACATAGTTCAAGTGTAGATTATTGTCTTGATTATAATTGTAAATGGTACTACCATATAATTCAAATGTTGATATTATATTGTTGAATTCTCATTTTGAATGACCCTTGAAATATTTTCATACATTAATCATCAATTTGTATATTATAAATTGATATCGTTGAATGTTTAAGTTTTAAGTATTGGTTTATTGAGTAGTGTTTGACTAGTGATAAGGAATTGATATCTATTGTAATTTTACCTATACTAACTGTTTGTTTGTTAACCAAGAATGATGTGAAATCACTATTTTCTTTCACGGTGGATAGCTATAATATATATAAGTATATGTTTTATCGTGAGCTATCTAGCTAAAAGGAAATATTGTTATGCCTTGTGACCTTCCTTGTGCAAGTATGAATAAATATTTGAGTAGGCTATTTTTATTTTATTTTTGCAAGAATATGCTTATCTAGTTTGACAGTCTTCAGCTTCACCTAAGTGGGTGGCAGCCGCCTAAGAAACTGTCTGGGGTGATGGACCCTAGAAAGGGTTGCATACCCACTCTTCTAGTATGTAATTTTGTATGGGTCACATAATGCTTATGAATAGAGGTTTGAGTTTAGCGTGTATTTGTGGTGCTGTGTTACTTTTGTGTTGGAGTAGATTCCTCCTTGAAAGTCTTATGAGTGAACCCTTGGTTGGTCAGTCAATGAATTGGAGCAGTTCAAGTTGTCAAACTACGGTGCCTCTATGAATTATATACGTAGGCAAGGCCATCGAGTGATGAGCCCCCGAGGCATTAGGTCAGGCCCCTATGACTGTTCTTCTAAGTCTTGTTTGAGATTTGTCGTTTATTTTTGATAACGTAAAAACTACCATTGATATATAGCTTCTCTTAGTGATCATGTGCTAACTATCTTTGATCTTATGTGTGTGCCAAGTCATGTAGACCTTGCAGGTATAGGCATTGGGAGCAAGGACTTGTCAATAAAATAGAATGTAAGAGGTATGTTAAGCTGACCTAAATAAGTAGACTCTATTGCCAATGTTAGTAATTCACTTCTATCTTTTCTTGTAGCTTGTGTGATCATTGAATATAGCTATATGTAGTGAATTGTATTGTTTTAAAAAAAAAAAATTATTGGCTATGTGTGTGTTATCTGGGGTTTGCATGACGGGCGTTACATATTATTATATTATATATATTATTATATAATATTACATTATTATTATATATATCACATAATATTATATAATAATATAATATAATATTTATATTATATAATATTATATTATTAATATTATAATATTATATTTATATTATAATGTATTTAATATTATATAATATTATAATATTATATTATTATATATAATATATATTGTTCTGTAATAGATGATTATATTGATATATGTGAAAAATACAAACGTCTGCGAGAACAGGATTCACCAGATTTTTCCAAGGCTTAACCGCCATCAAAATAGAAGCAAACTAAACTTACCCCCTTTACCAACAACACTCGAAAAGCCTCTACAAGCTTGAACATAACACAAACAACTATTAACATGTATGCAGAAAAAACAACCCATGGCCAAGCAGAAACATCCAAAACAACAGAAAAAATAGTTTACCCATTGACGCCACAAAACCAGACACCCATCCCACATCACATAAATCCATTGAACTTAGCGAAGGAATTGAATTTGACCACCCATTCAAAACCATTTGCTTCCACCAACTACATCATCTTCTTGAGGAAATTTACACCGATCGCCACAAGCATCCTATGGCGAAGCAATGCCATACCTTTCAAGTCCAAGAGGAACGGGTAAATATTTATGACCTCACCTAGTTTCTTAACCAAATCCAAGTCTTTAGGCCGCAACACCCCAACCCCTAGAATTCCCACGTTGAGTATCTCATCCTTACCCTCCATCAACCCTTTTCTTAAACAATTTGCATACCAATGCCTTAACTTCATCTTTGGTTGTGTGGATGTCTAGTAGGGGGGCAAGAAACCTTGGAACAATATAAGAATTTACCCTAAATGTCAGTTATAGGACATAATAACCCGACCAAAATAACCTTGGACAAAATAACCTGGTCACAATAACCCAAGCCAAAATAACCCATGGTCAGAATAACCCATAGATAGAATATCCCTGTAAGAATATAGAGAAAGGAAAACAAAATTTATAAATTACATGGGTTATTCTTTCCATGGGTTATTTTGACCACGGGTTATTCTGTCCATAGTTTATTATGAATCTAGGTTATTTTGTCCTTGAGTTATTATGATGAGGTTATTGTGTCTAAGGTTATTTTGGTTGGGTTATTATGTCCTGATACCTGAATGTCTCGTGCAGTGCAAGATATCCCTTCCCCATAACCATCTTAATGGCCACCACCGTATGAGGATCAATATTAAGTAGAATGCACTTAAGGCGCTGGTTGCAAACACCACCAAAGGAATTTTTTTTCCCTTTACAACCTAGTTGAATTGGGATGTCGACACCAAAGCTAACCAAAGAATCTATATACATGTGCACTGTGAGCTTCGTTTACTCTGCAATTGATCACTATCCCCACCCTTACCTAGAGCCAAGAAGAAAGGAGAACACTACACTAGTTTTACCACCTTTGGGAAAGCTTGTGCCTTAAATGCACGAGAGATTATCATGATGTACAATGTTAAATTTCCACCATGTGCTGCCCAAACAACTATAACTTTTTGCCATTTGGAGGCATGAGTACGTTGTTTTGTGTGTCGGGCTGATAAGATGCGATAGAGTATAATGCCCACATCCTTCCCAAGTATGAAATAGCCATTTCATTATTGTCCGTCGCTCGTAGAGATATGGGCTTAGAAGCCCATGCGAAGCCTGCTAACTGGGTACATGCGACACCCTGATCGCCCATCCTCACCCCACAAGTCAGTCTTTTTTCCACAATCCATGTGGAAAGTCACCCTCCCATCCTCTCACAATGTATATTATTATTATATATATATTATAATATATTATTATATTATGTTTACCATATAATATAATATTATATTATAATAATATAATATTATATTATAATATATCCTAATAGCCTAATATAATATTATAATATAATATATAATAATATATTATAATATAATATTATATTATAATATAATATAATATAATATAATATACTAATATAATATAATATACTAATATAATATAATATAATATAATATAATACATAATATACTAATATAATATAATATAATATTATAATATAATATAATATTTATAATATAATATTATAATATAATATAATATTATAATATAATATAATATTTATAATATAATATAATATTATAATATAATATAATATTTATAATATAATATAATATTATAATATAATATAATATAATAATATAATATAATATAATAATATAATATAATATAATATTTATAATATAATAATATAATATAATATTTATTATTTATATTGTCTAAATATATCCTATTACAATATAATATAATATTATAATATTATATTATATTATATTATATTATATTGTATTATATTATCGTATAATATTATATTATAATATAATATTATAATAAATATCATATTATAATAAATATCATATTATAATATAATATTATATAATATAATATTATAATATAATATTATATAATATAATATTATAATAAATATCATATTATAATATTATATTATATTATAATATAATATAATATAATATTATAATATAATATAATATAATATTATAATATAATATAATGCACAATATTATAATATAATATAATATAATATAATATTATAATATAATATAATATAATATTATAATATAATATAATATAATATTATAATATAATATTATAATATTATAATATAATATTATAACTGTATATAATATAATATTATAATATTATAATATAATATTATATATAATATAATATTATGCATATAATATTATAATATTATATTATAATATTATATAATATAATATTATATTATAATATTATATAATATAATATTATAATATAATAATATAATGATATATAATATAATATTATACAATATAATATTATAATATTATATAATATAATAATATAATATTTATATTATTTATATTTATATTTTATTATTAATATTATAATATTATATTATTATATAATATTATATCATAATATATTTAATATTATATAATAATATAATATTATAATATATTTAATAATATCTATTATGCAAGATAAGTAGGAGATTTATGTATTCTAGTTTATTTACTTTGGATTACATTTTGAAATCCTCTGCAGTGCGAATAACAAACCCTAATCGTTGTGCAATAAACACAATATTGGGTCGACTCATTCTGTGGCCATAAACAATTTTTTTCCTCTATTGTGGACATAGACCCTTGCTACATGTGAATTATAAACTCCTGTAGCATGTGATAGTGGTGTGAAGGAAGAGTTTGGAGGATCTGAAACCAATAGTAGCAAGGAAAGCAACAAAAAATGGCAAAAAGGTGGAAAACATAAGGTAAAGGATGCCATAATGTAAAAACCTAAATGTGCTCATTATCGGATCTTGGCCATAATTTCATTTTAATAAACATACTCTAAAACCCTCGTTGAAACCTTATTTTCAAGTTGTAGCTCACCAAATTGGAGAAGTGAAAGGTGAATACTAGCGAGGAAGAGTTTGGAGGAGCTAAAACTAATAGTAGCGAAGAAAGCAACAAAAAACAACAAAAAATCATAGCTAAACGAGGCTCCCCTAACTGTATTCGATACATTGGGCTCTCAAATCTTGTGATGCCTCTGGGGTTAATGGGCTCTCACTCTTAGTGATGCCTCTGTTGAGGTGCTACGAATAAGGTAAAGGATGCCATATTGTGAAAACCTAAATGTGCTCATTATCAGATCTTGGCCATAATTTCATTTTAATAAACATACTCAAAACCCTCATCGAAACCTTATTTTCAGGCTACAGCTCGCCAAATTGGAGAGGTGAAAGTTGAATACCAACGAGGAAGAGTTTGAATGTAGTTTTGTGTTACTTGAGGTTTATTGCATATTGTTTCAAGGGTTTATTGTTGTTGGGTTTCTATTTCAAAGGGTCTAATGTATAGTGGTTGCCGACTACACCTAGGGCATTCTAACCTAGCAATGTTTCAATACTATTTTATGATGGTTTGTTGTAATAGGTATGGTTTTTCAGTTATGACAACGTTTAAAACAATTACAAATATGGGTTGTGTGATCAACCACCATGAACACAATATAAGTTTGATGAACTTCGATCTAGGGCTTCTTGATCACTATGAAAAAGTGATGAGCATAGTGTTAAGGTGTTAAAAAGATGAAAGATTTCTTAAGTTTCAAATCTAATTGGAATACTCAAGAAATGAAACACTCTGATACAAATTCACTGTTTAACAGTGCATTAGCTAAGATGGATGTTTTTTTAAATAAGGAGAAACACATTTTATAGTATTCATTGTGTTGTAGGTGCATAAGTAAAGGTTCTTGAGTTTCAAATCCAAATGAAACTTTCAAGAAAAGAAATTCATTGATACAGAGTGATTCTCTATTTTTATGCCTTTTTGAATTCTTCAATAAATGACTCAAAACAATTAGTAAGACAAGTTTCTAGTGAGGCACATCATTTATATGTTTTGACTTGCCAGTGAGGCTATAACCAGTGAGGTTTTGCTTTGCCAGTGAGGTAGTTGTCAGTGAGACATTGAATATAACTAGTGAGGTTTTTATTTGCTAGTGAGGGTTAATGAAGTAAATTTTTAAAGTGTTTTTTTCTCCATGTACAGGGTTTTCCACTCATAAATACTGTGTTATGGCTCCTCTTGATTTGTGATCTGTTTATGTCTAATCAATCATATTTGTTCAAGCATTTTAGTCTTCATTTCATGGTGCTTCTCTCAAAATTTGAATATCTATGATACTTGAAATTTATATTGATAAATTTGTGAGGATTAATTAAGTTAGATTTGATTTGTAACTTGAATCACTGATTCGCCCAAATAAATGACTAAACCATGACTAAATAAATGACTAAACCATGACTAAATAAATGACAACCATGACTAAAATAAATGACTACCATGACTAAATAAATGACTACCATGACTAAAATAAATGACTAAATAAATGACTACAATGACTAAATAAATGACTATCATGACTAAATAAATGACTACCATGAATAAATAAATGACTACCACGAATACATAAACAACTACCATGCCTAAATAAATGACTACCATGACTAAATAAATGACTAGTTAACAACAATCAATAACTAAATTAATGATTAAATATACTGCCAAATTGATCAATCAAAACAACCAATAAATGACTAAAAATGGTATAGTCATGAATTTGGCCGCATTATAAATGATTGGCAATAAAATACTAATGGTCACGTGACCAAGCTTAGTCACATATATGCAATTTTTAGTAGTTTTTTAGTCATTTATTGTTGTTTTTCGACTAGTGAGAGGCGACTCAACCATGTATTAGAAATTGATTTTACTTGGATTGTATATGTGTTAAAATTTTGGTTCTTTTAGCTACCATATTTCACCTAGTTTTGCTTAGTCGACCTGTTCAGAGGTGGAGTTGGTTTTGGATTTGTGATTTTAGTTTTAGAGGTGACAATAGGATGAATAAAGTGGCAAATGTAGGAGCTAAATTGTAGCATTAAATTTCTCATAATTTCTTATAAATAGTGAGCAACCTCTTAGTTCTTGGTATTCATTAGGAATTCATTTGTTTCCATTGTTATTATTTTGTTGTAGTTTTTGTTTGTGAAAAGTAGTGTTGAGTTCAAGTTGTGAGAATTGAGAGAGATTTCTTTGAATTGTTTGAGAGCTATTTGTTTTTGAGTTTTTGAGTGTTGGGAAAGAGGTTAGAATTGGAGATAAGCTAAAAGTAGAAGGAGCAACAAGCAAAGTATTTGGGATTAAGATTTGAGGGAAATTTCTTCATTGGAAGCTAAATTTCCAAGCATGCTAGTCTTTCTCATTCACTATTTTATTCTATTGAATGTCATGTAAATTACTTATGTTTTCAAGTGCTCGAGGAATTGATGATTGTATATTATATAGATATTTCTTGTATGTTGATTGGAGGAATCTTATTAGTTTAAATATGCGTATATATATTATGTTAGAAGCATGTGATTTTATGTGTGAATCAAAGTTAATTAAAGGGTATTATTATAATATCTAGGATATCATAAGCCAAATGTATGTTGACATGAGTTGTAATGTTGGGAAATGTTATGGTATAGATGTGTTATGTTGAGATTGTTAGTTTATGACATTATGTAAACCTCTGTATGTAATGAGGTTTGTTCCTAGGATTATGATAAACCAATGTTGGGAATAACCTAGTTGGTCAATTATATCACTTGAATGTATATTACCTTTTGGGATGGAATCATGTTATGATGTATGTGGAATAATCTCATCAAGAGTTATTATGTTCATGTTGTTTACCAAATCAAGCAAGGGGGTGGGTGAACATACAACACCACTTCATAGAAAGTGAGTTTGATATATTATCAAATCTTTGGCCAAAGTATGTGTAAGTTTCCATTGCATACACTTGTCGATTCACTGTGAGCTAGTATTGCATAACTAGTAGGGAGTGCCATGCATGTAGGTGGGTATCAGTTGTATTGAAACACTGGTTATGTAGTACACAACACCATGCTCAGGTAGGCTTATATTAGAGGGTTACTAGACCAGTATCTTCATTAAAGGGAGGGCCATCTTACTAGTTAGGTATATGTGTAGGGGATCACAATAAGTCCATGGTTGGAGTAAAATCACTTGGGTGATACTCTCCCTCATGTAGTTAGCAACGGAGATTTGAGGATGTATGCTTCAACAGGAGGCATCTAGACCATTTGTACTTTGTTTCATTGAGCTCTTGAAAGCTATGCATATAATCATGATATTATATCTTTATGGAAAATGTATTTGAAAAATGAAATCATTACTTGGGACTATGTAATGTTACTTTTTCATGCAATGAAATTTGAAATGGGTTTATTTCGAATATGCATTTGTGTTATTGAATTGGAAAATAATTATTATATGCATTGGTAAACTTAAAATTTTCACATATGGGTTAAAAATTAGGTGAAAATAATAGGTAAAGCATTGGGCTTGTTACATGTGGTATTAGAACTACCAGGTTCAGCTCTAGAACCTATGATCTCACTATGCTAGTCTTACATCCAACATTAAGAGGATCTAATGTTTGGGATTCTTGTGCTAGGATGGTGTGACTCAAGATGACTGCAAGGAAGTCAGTGATCAAAAATGAGCACTACCTCAAGGCTAAGAAGGAAAAATAATCCATTGTCACAACCATTGATAGAACCAACTATGGCAATGCGATATGACTTATTGACACTAAAACCATTAGCCATGCCTTATCTCATGTCAAACAAAACAAGAAGAAGACTTGAGAAGAAACCAATTTTGTACCTCTTGTCTCTCTAGCAAAGTAATATGATTCTATGCCACTCTCTAGGGATATGCTCTCAGAGTGGAGCATTAGTCCTAATTTGATTTTTTAGGGGCCCTCATGTACCCTCACTATTTGAAGTCATTGTAATTGCCTCTTGTGGCAAATCTGAGGGATATATTCCTTGAAACTATGTTTGTGAAAGTGAGTCTAAAGGTTATGTCCCCTTCGACTATGTTCTTGAATAAGAGTTTGAGGGATATGTTCCACTCAGTTATGTATCTGAAATGAATCTGAGGGACATTCTCCCCTTGACTATTTGAACAATCATTCTATGTAACTCAAGGATGATTGAAATCCTTTGATCTGAACAAAAATTATGATTTGGAAAAACTTGTGCAAGAAGTCTTTATTTTATTTATTGTATATGAATGTTTTCTTAAGGAAATATTTTAGAATGTTAAGTAAGCCTTCATAGGATCTAATAGAAATGGAGCCTCTAGGTGGATTACTACTTTTGCAGAAATGGTTAAAACAAGAACCAACCCTGGGGGTACCCATGAGGTGGGCCAAACCCCAAAAACCCCCAAGGCCAAACTGGACTAGATATTGGTAATGATTAATGAAACTAGGGAAAAGATTCGTCACCTCGAGCAAGAGGTGAGAGGAGCAGATAGGCAAGAGTAGGAAGTTTCAAATGAAGAGGGAGGAGATAATTCTAATGATCGTACCACTTTAAGTGATCATGGTAGTGACGAATCCCAATAAAGACCCAAGGGAGGTAAGAGGAAACATGTTGCTCATGAATTATCATGGGATATGAGGAAATTCACCCCTCCTAGGTTTGAGGGAACCACCAGTGGGGATGCAGCCAAAGCATGGCTCATTGAAATGGAAAAAATATTTTGAGATAAGGAATTATTTTGAAATAACCAAGGTCATTTGGGGAGCCTTTTAGCTTTTTGGTGAAGCATCCACTTGGTGGATGAACAAAAATATGGAGCTTGGATTGAGTTCCTTAAGTCTCACATAGGATGAATTTGTGGAAATATTATATAAGCAATGGCTTCCTCAACTATACTTCGATCAAAAGCTAATGGAATTTCATAATCTAAAGCAAGGAGATTCCTTAGTAAATGAGTATTGGGAGAAACTCACTCATCTTCTTAGGTACATACCTTAGTACTAGAAGGATGAGTAGTTTCAAATTAGAAAGTTCATAATGGGCCTTAACACCCAAACCAGAGAAGAGGTAGATGCGCACAACCCTACTATGGACTTAGTGTACGAAAAAGCTATCAAACAAGAATATAAGCTTAAGTCTATCTCAGCCTACCATAAAAGGAGCTAGAAAAAGTTTAATTGGTCATAAACCAATCAAAATTATAATAAGCTAGATGATTAGTAGGATTATCAAAAGAAAGGAGATAAGGGATTCTAAAATAACCAAAGTGAATCTAGAGGAGACTGTAGGGGAAATAATAACAACAATAACCCCAACAAGACTGAAGGCAATACTTGGAAGCCAACATCAAGGTAGGGGTTGGTAAGATGATGTTTCTCATGTGGTGGAGATCACAATGCAAGTTAATGTCCCATTAAGCCACAAGGGATGCAGCCTCATAGAAATCCTCTACCTCCTCAACAAGCAACATTTCAACAGAAAATTCATGTGGCATTGGACAACTGGTAGGCGGAGTATCAAATTACTCCCATAGAAATCCCAAGTACTTTATTTGACACACCTATTTAAATTCTAATAGATACTGGTGCTACAAATTTTTTTGTTTCTCCTAGTATAGCTAGTAAGATATCTAGAAAAGTTGGCTATATGGAAAAATCTTGGTCTTGTGATATTACTATCAGGATTCAACTGTGTAGTTTAAAGAGTCAAACCCATTGACCCATGTTTCAAGAGTAGTGGTTCATAATAGCCCATATCTAATGATAATGAATGGTCCACTTAGCACTCAGTGCATCTAGGTGATGCTCATAGAGATGAGGCATTGGGCCTTCTCGGGACATCACCCATCCCAGTACCACTCCAACTCTCAAGTTTGGTTAACCACAAAGTTTTCCCCAAGGTTAAGCCCACTTAGCTTGCAACCCCATTTATAAAACCTTCAACAAGTGTTGTTCCTTATGAACCATCATTATAGAGCCCCTTTAGCTCAATAATTAATAAGTAGGAGATATTTTCCACAGCATGTCAAATTGTGATATTGCTATCAAGATTCAATCGTGTAGTTTAACGAGTCAAACTCATTGAACCATGTTTCATGAGTAGTGCTTCATAATAACCCATCTCTCATAATAATGAATGGTCCTCTTAGCACTCATTGCATCTAGGTGATGCTCATAGAGGTGAAGCACTAGGCCTTCCCAAAAGGTCATGTTGTGCAGTTTTGCACACACGCCCCACTTGGAGTAGGGACCCTCTTTTCAGGATGTCTTTTGACCTTGGGTTTTATTGGACTTGTCTTTTCAAGGTCTTGAAATGTTGGTCTTGTTGGCTTTGGTCTTGCCTTGAGGCTTGAATTCTTTAAAATTGGATTTTAGTGAAAATTTGGGTTTTGACCCGAATTCGGGATTTTTCGGTTCTGGCGGATTTTCCCGGGTCTTGGTTCATTGTCTATTTATTGCTTAATTTTCTAAATCCGGGTTTTTGCTTGACTCCGGGATTTTTCGGTTTTGGCAGATTTTCCTGGATTGCGTTAAAATCCTGAACTTCGTTAAAATCCCGGTTTCTTCCGAATCTGCAGAATTCGTGTCCATCCGGATTTTCCGCGTGTCTTGGTTTTTTCCAAAATTCTGTCCTGGGCTCGGGTTTCCAAATTTTTTAGACATGTCTTGTCGCTCATTAATGCTCGAAGTACCTTAGCTCAAACACGAGTATAAATGGATTTAAGGTCTTTTAAGCATCATTTTGAGTTCATTATTCACTTTCCTGCTGCCTTGGCGTTTGAAAGTCTTTATTTGAGATCCCGATTGCTAATTCGAAGCTGCTACTTGTGGATTGGTTGAGCGCTGATAAGAGTTTTTGCTGCTAGGGCACACCTGTTTTGCGGTCACCTTTTCGAGCTTGAGCCTTGTCCATATTGATCCATGGTAAGTCGCGGCTAGACCTTCCATCTGTTTGCGCGATAATTGAATCTTTCTAGGTCAATTGGTAGTCATTTTTGGGTTGGCCTTTGCTTGGATTATGACTTTGTATTTACAAAGTTAGGGTTTGACCCATCTTTTCATGATTCATCATTGCCTACAGGAGGATGCCATTTGGACTCATTAATGCAGGGGCCACATTTCAAAGGGCTATGGATATTGCTTTTAAAGATATCATAGGCAAATGCATCATTATTTACATGGACGACCTGACTGTTTTTTCAAAAAACAAAGGGGACCACATCTCAGATTTGCGCAAAGTGTTTCAAAGGTGCAGAGAATTTGGCATATCCTTGAATCCAAAAAAGTGTATTTTCGGAGTAACGGAGGGAAAGCTACTAGGACATGTGATATCAGAAAAGGGAATTGCTATTGATCCAGAAAGAGTGGAAGCCATATTGAAGATTCAACCACCTACTAGCAAAAAGGAGATGAAGTCTTTCTTTGGCAAGATCAATTTCATCAGAAAATTCATCACTGGATTTTCTGAAATTGTTAAGCCATTGAATGCAATGTTGAAGCAAGATGCTAAGATTGAGTGGACTACGAAAGCAAAGGAGGCATTTGTAGAGATCAAAAGGGCCATTGTTGATGCTCCAGTATTGGTAAGTCCAAATTACAATAAACCCTTCTATATCTATTCGTTTGCTTTGGACCATTCATGTGCGGGAATGCTAACTCAAAAGTCTGATGAGGGAAATGAACATCCCATTGCTTTTATGAGTGCACCATTAAAAGATACTAAGTTGAAATATCCGAGTGTGGAAAAGCAGGCATATTCCCTAGTCAGAGCAGTAAAGAAATTCATACATTATATCCTCAGGAATAAAGTCTATGCAGTTGTCCCAGATCCTGCAGTAAAGTTACTTTTGATGCAAAACGAATTAGGTGAGCGTAGAGCTAAATGGGTGACAATGCTACAAGAGTACGATATTGAGATTCAGCCCATGAAATTGGTAAGAGGGCAAGGACTCACTCAAACTATGGCTGAAATAGGTCCTGAATTGACTGTTCAAAATTATAATGTCGAGGAGGTTTCCCCTGACGGTTGGTATGATTACATAGTTTATTATTTGTTGAACCAATGATCTCCAAGCCATCTTAATGCAGTTCAAAGGAGAGCTCTATGATTAAAGAGTGATGGTTTCATGTTAAAAGGAGCTGTTCTGTACAAGAAAAATTATGAAGGCATTTATTTACGGTGTCTCGGGAAACAGGAAGCTGAAAGAGTGATGAACGAATTTCATGAAAAATATGGCACTGGTCATGGTTTTGTAATTGCCACAGCAAAACAGATTTTGAGGGTAGGATATTACTAGCCCACATTATTCAAAGACGTTCACCATCATGTACGAACCTGTCATACGTGCCAGACTGCAGCAGCGAAAGAAAGGTATGCAACACTTCCACTCCAATCGGTCACTGAGGTAAGACCTTTCGCTCAGTGGGGTATGGATTTCATAGGCCCTATCAACCCACCATCTTCTGTGGGACACAGGTACATTCTAACTATTACTGATTATTTCACAAGATGGACTAAGGCATTTGCTTGTAGGCAATGTACATCGGAGGTAGTGATTGATTTCCTAGAATCTGCGATTTTTAATTGATTTGGATGTCCCATTATTGTTGTCTGTGATAATGGTCCTGCTTTCGCATCTTTAAAATTTTCAAATTGGGCTTTTGATCATGGCATTATTGTGAAATTTGCATCCAATTATTATCCCCAGGGTAATGGCTTAGTAGAGTCCTCCAATAAGAATTTATTGACTGTTATCCGTAAGCTGCTAGAGAGGAACCCAAAAGACTGGCACACCCAGCTTCGATTTGCCCTTTGGGCAGATCGTACAAGACTTAAGTCATCCATTGAAACATCTCCTTATCACTTAGTATATGGTCTAGAGCCAGTATTCCCTATTCAACTCAAGATCCCAACCTTGTAGTTTATAAATGAGTTTTATGATGAGAGGGATAGAAGGGAGGCTAGGTTAACAAAACTATTGCACCTTGAGGATAAGCGAGATAATTCCCTTGAGAATTTTTCCAAACATCAGGGGGTAGTTAAGAGGTGGTTCGACAAAAGGGCTAAAATCAAAGCCTTTAGAATTTCTAATCTTGTCCTATACTGGGACAAACCTCATGATCGAAAAGGGGACCATGGGAAGTTCGATAAACTGTGGCTTGGCCCATATTAGATTGCTGAAATACTTGGGGATAATTCCTTCCTTCTGAAGACTCTTATGGGAGACGATATTCCACTGCCTATCAATGAGCAGTATTTGAAATATTATTTTCAGTCCTGAGCTATTTTCAACTCCCTGCTTTGTATATAGTTAGCTTAGGTTGCTTTTTGTTGTTTCACTTTGGTTAGATTATGTTTCCCTTTTGGTTTGCTTTGGTTAGGGTAGGTTTGCTTTGGTTTGTTTGTTTTGGCTGGTTTTGCTCTAGCTTTTGGTTCCTTCTCTTTTGGGGATCTCTGGTTGTATTTGCATAACAGTGGTGACAAAGTAGGTGGGATGTCCTTAGTATTTCTCTTACAAACTCTAATAATCTTTCCAGAACATCATGGTATGCATTCTCTACCCAATGTCACCTATCCTTGTGTTGAGGCGAAGGGTTTTCTAGTCAGACTGAACAAGACTACGTTAGGGTCTCATAAGTTTAAATACTAAAGATACCTGAAGTTGCACAAGGCTCTTATGAAGTTTGAATGAGTGAAAAATCCTTTTTCCTGCTCTAGTGCCACTATGGTTCTCATCCTTGAGTGTGAACTTCATTGTTTACGGGTTGAAGTAAAAGCGGTAAAAGATGAGTGAAAAAAAAAAAGAAGAGAAGAGAAAAAAAAAGAGAAAAGAAAAAGCTTGAATTCAACTCATCAGGGGGATCTGGACATCTCTACCGGGGCTATAGACGCATGGCTGGTAGTAGAGCTATGTTCAAGAGAATCACAACGATAACCTCATTGTGGCTATGGACGCCTGACTGGCAGCAAGACTCTATCTAGGTTGCTTTTAGAGTATGAATCCTTACGTAGCTTATTCAGACCAAGTTCGGTTCTTGCTGCAGCTAAAGGAGGGTAATGAACGCATCTGCACACACTTAGACCCTGGTGTAGGAGAGTTTGGGTGACTGGGGGGTTCATTGTTTTAATCAGGGGTGGTGGCAGGATAGGTGAGTTAAAACCATAAGTTTTGGGTTCTTGATTCCAGTTTGTCATCAAAATGCTCAGGAGCATTTCCCCAGTAGAGTCACCATTTGTTGTGCAGTTTTACACACACGCCCCACTTGGAGTAGGGACCCTCTTTTCGGGATGTCTTTTGACCTTAGGTTTTATTGGACTTGTATTTTCGAGGTCTTGAAATGTTGGTCTTGTTGGCTTTGGTCTTGCCTTGAGACTTGAATTCTTTAAAATTGGCTTTTAGTGAAAATCCAGGTTTTGACTGGAATCCGGGATTTTCTGGTTCTGGCGGATTTTCCCGGGTCCTGGTTCATTGTTTGTTTATTGCTTAATTTTTCGAATTTGGGTTTCTTCTTGACTCCAGGATTTTCCGGTTCTGGCGGATTTTTCCGGACTACATTAAAATCCCAAACTTCGTTAAAATCTCGGTTTCTGTCGAATCCGCAGAATTCATGTCCATCCGGATTTTCTGTGTGTATTGGTTTTTTCTGAAATTCCATCCTGGGCTCCGGTTTCCAGATTTTTCAGACATGTCTTGTCACTCATTAATGCTCGAAGTACCTTTGCTTAGATGCGAGTATGAATGGATTTAAGGTCTTTTAAGCATCATTTTGAGTTCATTATTCACTTGCCCGCTGCCTTGGCATTTGAAAGTCTTCATTTGAGATCCCGATTGCTAATTCGAAGCCGCTACTTGTGGATTGGTTGAGCGCTGATCAGAGTTTTCGCTGCTAGGGCACACCTATTTTGTGGTCACCTTTTCGAGCTTGAGCCTCGTCCATATTGATCCATGGTAAGTCACGGCTAGCCCTTCCATCTGTTTGCATGATAATTGAATCTTTCTAGGTCGATTGGTAGTCATTTTTGGGTTGGCCTTTGCTTGGATTATGACTTTGTATTTACAAAATTAGGGTTTGACCCATCTTTTCACGATTTAATCATTCCCACTATGCGTGTTTTTGTTCATCAATTGAGTGTTGGATGCATCTTTGTAGTTACGTCTAAGTAGGACTTTGCCCCCTAGGTGTGTCGTTCGCTATATTTTGTGAAAATTAGGGTTTCAGTTCATTTGCCCAAATTTGCCAAGGTTTAGTAGGGTTATCGCGATTTCATGGTTTATGTTTAGCCCAACTTGCTCATACCTTGAGAGATCCCTGTGTGCTTCGATGGATCATCTCAATGATAGTGTTCTTTGAAATCTTAAGCTTACCTGGACTTTCATGGCGGAGGTCTGGTTATGGGATTTAAGGAATCATTGTTTCGACTTGAAGACTAGTTATTCAGAGGTCTTTTGAAATTCAAATTCATGTGCATTCTGAATTTTGTTTCCTGGCATCAATTTTGGGACCATTAGAATCCAAATAGAGAACTTTGCATGATCATTTGATTAATGGTTCGCATGTTAACATTTCGTTGGGTTTCCGAGGTGTCCGCGAAATTTCCGCGCGCCCGGATTTTCCCGATATCTGTCAAGTCCGCGGAGTATAGCAAATTCTGGAGTATTTGAACCATCTGCGAAAATTTGATCTGTTCGGATTTTTTTGATTTTCCTGCCGGTTTCATTCTTTTCAATTTTTGAGGCTAGGATTAATGGGGTAAAGTGCTAAATGATGATTTCTTGTTGCTAATGGGTGAATTTCATAATAATTACATGACTTTTGTCTGCACTAATGATTTATTTGACGTATGGTGTCTTGGTAGCAAGAATCCGTTTGGGTCGGATTTCTCCAAAATTCTGCCCTAACCTTATTTTCCTGGTTTACCTTATTTTCCCGGATTGCTTTATTTTCTGGATTTTCAAGGATTAGCGATTATTGATAGTTCTTAACTGCTTTATGTGGTTTTATGCTAACCCTTTGATTGGAATATGTATGATAATGGAGTGCTCATAACATTCTCTTATTAATGCAGGCTAAGTTAAGCAAGGCTGCCGCGAGAAAGTCCAAGGGTGATACAGAGGGATCTTCCATCATAGAGGCATACAGATTAAGATTAGACACCAAGAGTCAACTCCCTGACAACAAGATATCTTATGTGTGGTTTGAAGTCTCTGACACCAATGTTGGAGCATGGAGATATGAGGAGTTTAAAGAGAGAACAGCCCAGAAGGATCTATTGGTCCTAAGACAGGGAATGATGAAGTCCGGACTAGTTCATGTGGCAGGGTTCCCTCCTGCAATCCAATGCTATGAGTTAATACTTGAGTGTGCTCGACAATATGATTTTGACACGCAGAGGGTTGTTAGCACAGAGGGGAGAGTCTTGGAAAATTTCAATCCTGTTTCCATTGCTCAAGCTTTTGACATGCCGGATTTTCCATCTGTGTGCGCCTTAAACATGGATCTGGCTAGAACCTACTATGAGAATGAGCCCACTAAAGCCCAACAAATGATCAATTCCTAGTTGGAGAAACCGAAGTCTCACTTTTCCAAACTACCTAAGCAATTACACAGGGTTAAATTCAGGTCAGATATATACGATGCGATCACATTCTTGAGCAGAGTAGCAGGTTTGAAAAGTGCTGGGGTGTTGGAAAACTGGATGGTTCATGTGATTAATAAGATTGAGCAGGGTACCAATTACCATTGGGCAGGACTTATTAGTGCTGTGATTGATAAGCAATTAAGGGATGTCCTAGAAACAAAGAAGTTCACCATGTCTTCCTATATGGTGTATGTGTTAGCCAGATTCTACCCGTACAGGGGTCTGAGTCCACAAGGGACATTTGGACATGATATAGTCTATGAGATATACCCGGAATTACACCTAGGACATCAGAACTATAGAAGATCTAATGATGCATTCACAATGCATATCACTAGGATGCTTCAAAATGCGGAGCATGTGAGATTGTCAGATGGAGCGAAGGAGATGATAAAGAAATATGGAGCCTGGTTCATTCAGTTTCCCACCTTCTCTTACATTAGAATTGACGGATGCCCGGCTACTCCATACAAGTTACCTAGGTACCCAACTGATCATATTGTGTTATTAGAAGTTGTGAGACAAATATGTGAATTTGATGCAATTGTCAAAAAGGCAAAGCATAAAACGGGTTTTGGTGGGGATTTCCCTCTTAGAATTGGCATAGCAGAAGTGTGCCCTTCCATCCAATCGACACATGCAGCAAAGGATGAATTGGCAGCTCATAGTTTTTCCTTCCGCTCCAAGAGGACAAACTTTGATATCACCGGGGAGGCATAGAAGAAGGCCACCAAAGAATACCGTCATAAGGATGACTTAGAAGTCTATTGGGCAAATATCAAGGATGATTTTGAGGCAAGGAAGAAAAGGTACTCCAGGCTTCCGGTTGATGTGATCAGGCTATACAACATTAGGTTGATCCCTGACTAGTTAGAAGATGATGGGAATCTAGTGCAAGACCATGCATATGAGTCTGTTAAGGACAGATCAATTGGAGAGATAAGCTAGAATGATGATGAGGTAACCGAGTTAGAAAACCTAATAACCCCTGTTATGAAATTTACTACTTCATGGTTGAAGCATAAGGTTTGGGAGTTGGAAAGTGAGAAGGTACCCTGTACCTTTAATTTGATGGGAAATCTCAATCCTATGTCCACTTCAAAAGAATCCGAGGAAGATGACCCCAAAGGGAAAACTAAAGGAAGCTCACCCTTCAAAATCAAAATCAGAGGCCCTCAAGAAAGTGAGTCAGAACCAAAAAGAAATCCAAAGGGAAAGAAAAGGAGCCGAGCTTTGAAAATAGGCAAGTCTTCTGAAGAAGAGGAATTTGAAAAAGAAAAAGAAGAAGATGCTCCTCCGCAGCCAAAGAAGATGAGGACAACTAGAGTTTCAAAGAGAAAAGGTCAAGAGGCTTCCAAGGATGAGATTCCTATTGTTGAAGTAGAAAGTTCAAAAGAAAAGACTAAAGTTTATTCAAGGAGATCAAGGACTCCATCTCCTAAGGAGGCTATGCAAAAGATGTATCCTCCTCCAAAGTCACCAGTTGTGGAGCAACCTAAGGCTACTTCTCCTTCACCAAGTTTACCTGAGCAAACAACGCATCAAGAACAAGAAACTAGTGGAGAGACAGAGCCATTCAAGGAGGGAGAACTCTTTGGTGCAGCAGCTGAGCTTGAAGCTGAAGAGAAAGAAAAGCATCCTTCTCCATTAGTCCAATATGAGGATTCTCTGGAGAGTAGCAAAGGAAACAAATCACCTGAAAAAGAGGATACCCCTATTAGAACCCCATCACCTGTGCAAGAGGATGAACCTGAATTAGGTTATCAAGGTGAGCAGTCTCCTAGAAAAGGAAAAGATGAAACACCGAAAAAACATAAAGAGGTGAAGACAGATGAAATCCGGGTGGAACCTGCTATCCTGGATTGGTTAGAAAAGGAGATCACAAGAAAGAAACAAGTCATTGTTGAAGACACTCCTGTTGATTAGGATGAGATGTTGTCCAAGATTGGCAAAGGGAAGAAGAAAAAGATGGCTAAGGTAGTTTCAAGGATAGAAAGGGATGAAGTGAATAACAGAGTTATCCATATTGCCACCCCTACTACTGATAAGAGTAAAGAAGAGGTTACTGGAAAAGATTATAGTGTGTAGACCATCAACCTTGGACCAGCTTCTGTAGAACAGGACATTAAGGAGTATGAGGGGTCCAGTGCAGTAATAATTGGGAGGTTAAGGAAAGAAACTCAGACCAAGCATGAGCTTAGGAAGGAAAATGAGAAGCTCAAGAAGTGTCTAGAAGATGTAATGAAGCCTCTACAATCTCTCCACCCCTCTTCCTCTGCTACTCCTGGATTCTTGCCCAAGGAAACTATTTTCGAGATTGAAAAGATGAAGGCTTCTACCCAAGCTACAATGGATTGGTTGAAGGATGTGCAAGTGAAAGGAGACAATGCAATAAAGGATGTCCTTTTAGTTGGAAAAGATGCAGTTAGAGCCAAGGATTTGTTGGAGTATGTGCTATCCCAGGACAAGGAGGATATTGACCTTTTGTTGCATAAATCCAGAGTGATCATGGAATATGGCAAAGATCAGTTGGCTGTAGAAGGGATTCTTCCTTCCTCCAAACTTAATGAACCTTGGGAATGGTTTGAGGCTTTGCAGATTCAGAAAAAGGCCATGAGGAAGATTCATAAACGAAGGAAGTTGATAGATGGCGATTTGACTAGAGTCTATGAGGGATACATTGCATTTTTTGAGATTATGACCGGCATGAGGAAAATTGCTCCTAAGTACCTGAGCCTGGAACAACTAAGGGAATGGTGGCGTGATGTTTATGCCCCAGATTTTGAGAATGTCATAATAGGGCACCAGCTGGATGATGCAACAACCTATTTGGCAGTGATCGATAAGTATCAAGCACATAGGGATGATTGGAATAAAACTGTTAAACAGTCAAAAGAGGAGATTGGCTCCATTGAATGTCGGCTTAGGATCTTGCCTTTGCCACCTGTTATTGAGTTGGATAAATTATTTTTGAGGGTTCAAGATCAGAATAAGGATAAGGGAGGTGGTAGTTAATGCCCATTTATAGATTTGTGCTTCCCTATTATTATAGGGCATATGTTGATCTAGGCTACATTGGGGAATGTGTCTAGGCCGACCTTGATAATATATCGGCATTTAATGTGTGCCTTATTTTGAAATTCCTAAGGCCAACTTGTTTTGGCTAATTTTATTTTGTAAATGTTTGGCTGGGCCGACATGTTTTTATGAATTCTCTATAAAAGGCATTCCTGCCTCATTGTAAGGGATATATATAGGAGGATAAAAGAATAAGAGTCAGAGTTTGATATAGTTGAGTTAGAGCATTTTGTAGTATTTAGTTCTTGAAGCAAATATTGTAACAGAACAGTGGAATTTTTGCAACATTTTGATGATCTAATACAATTGAAGACATTGTGGTTTTCTTGGTGAAATCTCTTGTGTTGGTTTATCTTGCATGGTTCCTGTTGTTTCATCTTTCAAATTGCTTAAAGATCTAGGATTCAGTGTTTAGAACTGAATTAGTTTGGTGAATGATGTTCATGATTTCATATTTGGAATGTTTGTAGCAATCTCTAGTCTATACTCCCAGTAACTATCTGATTGTAGTAGGCTAGTGAAGTCAACCTGGACCATATATTTATATGTGCTTAGTTTGGTTGTGAATGAATATCTATGACTTGAAAATTTATATACCTTAGAAGATTGCACCATTCTTGTGATATCGCATTGTGGGTTAAGCAGGAATTGGTAATTTGAGATTGGTCCATTCTAGATATCTGTCATTTGCATTGTTCATTCTAGAAATAGTTTAGATCTTATCATAACTTCACACCCTTATCTTTTGTTGTTTCTTTATCATCCGGGTAGATTTAGGAATTGAGATTATTATCTGATAAATTGGAAAGATACAGTTTGCTTGTAGTAAGGTCCGATTGTGATTACCATCATTTCACATATTATCTGAGTTGTTTATGCATTGTCATGACCTGATACCCGAGAGACCTTGGGGTGGTTTTCAGTAATTTATTGTTGAAAATAACCTTTCAAGAGAGATAGAATATTGCATTATGTCTGAGTTGTTGCTGTGTAGAAAACACCATCAACAGATTGGCGCTAGAAGGTGGGGCTGAATGAGCACACTGGATCATTTCTTGAATGCCATCTCTCCTGAAAGATATAGGAGAAACACCAAATCTACCACAGGAGAGGAAGATTTACAGGAATTACAGTTCCCCATTAGGTCAAAAAGGACTTGAGAAAGGGGAGAATCATCATCACCCATCCCTTCACCAACATCATCCACATCTTCACATCCTGAGGTTGAGGCTATACCCATCCCTGAGGCAGTTTCCATTCAAAAACCCCAACCTATCGTTAACCAACCGCAACCACCACCCCCAATTTTACCAATGGCTTTCCTTGCTAATAATCCATCTCCCTTATTCTTCCATGCCTACAATGTTATGCCCAAAAACCCTGAGTACTTCTATTCAAAATTCCACATTAATGATCCAAACAGGATTGCAGAAGAGCACATAAGTATTTTTCAAACCTGTCTCAAAGATAGAGGGATTGTTCATGAGGATGTTGCCTGTAAGTTGTTTCCTTATTCACTAGGAGAAGAGGCCTTTTACTGGTATAATCATCTTCCTGTTGGTTCAAATTTTAATTGGAACGATCTTGAAACTGCCTTTTTACAGAAATTCTAAATACCTATGAGTGCTAATGAATTATATCTGCAATTCACCAAAGTAAAGAGAGAGGTTAATGAACCAATATCCAGTTTCAATAACAGGTTCCATTGTGCATACACCAGACTTCAAGACCCATATATTTTAGATAATAATACAGCCCTGGGAGTCTATTATGAAGCCCTAGATAGCCTTACAACAACCTTTCTGAAGTGGAGACCCAATCCTCCAACTACCCTAACTGATGCTTATACAGAAGCTGTTAAGCTTAGCATAAATTTGAGACAGCACTTGACTGGATCGTTGCCTTTTTTAGGACCAGTGGCACATCCCAACTAGGTTTAAGCAGTGAATCATGTGCTTGCCAATCATACCCCAATCATGAATCCAGTACCTCAGTTACCTTTGGTGCCACACCCTAGTCATCCCATGAGTCAGGTCTCCCTTATGATGAACTTTCCCCACCAGCAGGTTAACCAGCCTATGTATTAGCCATAGCCAAATAGTTTCCCTACCTATTTGCATAATTCTGAGGTGTTGCATCAATCTATGGGATCTGCTACAATGCCTGCTCTTCCTTAGAGCAATCCAAACTAGATCCTTTATCGAGATCCAAATAGGGAGAGGATTGATGAAATGGCTGAGCAGATAAAAAAGCTAAATCTGGAGGTGACCTACCTAAGAAATCAAAATAGCCAATTACAAGCTGCCTAGAAGAGTATGCAGTCCAATCAGAACAGAGAGTTTCCACAAGGGCAGAATTTTGACAAAAGACAGTGTAATGAAAGAGGATTCCACAATGACAGGGGATATAATCAGGATAGGGGTTACAACAATGACAGGGGGTTCAATAATGATAGGAGATAGAGTTTTGAAAGAGGACAAGGTAGTGGATCAGGATTTGATAAGAGGCAATCACAAGGACAGAGCAGGACATGGAATATAGGACCTAATAATGGAGGAGTCCCCACCCCATTGGATCAACCAGCTAATCAAATTCTCAACCAATCTGCAAATCAACCAATCAGTCAAGATAAGCCTACCAGTGGTGTATATTTGGCTGAAGTAGCCTTATCAGGATGGTGTAGGCTCCATAAGACGAGCCAACATTTAGAGTTAGAATGTCCAGAATTTCAAACTGCTGCCTCCATTTTCCAGTATGAGGTAGAAAATAATGCAAATGGACAGGAGATTGTTCCCTCCACACCTTATGACTCTCCTGTGCTGGTGTTAAATCATGCTCCCTTCCCAACAAGTAAGGAAAATGTACCAGAAGAACCTGATTCTCAAGAAGAAAGGGCAGATCAGATCTGCAATGGAGATGAGGTTGCTCGATTATTCAATGAGGAAGTAATGAATGACAATGGTCCCCTTGATTAGGAAGAAACTTATGTTGAAGAAGTACAGATGTTCCAAAGGCAGGGTAAAGGATATGATTTGAGAGATATGCCTCATAGACGCCCATAGGCTGGGGGACCTTTTACCACCTCCATTCCTCCTAACAACTTCAGTACTCCTCCAGATCCTAATGCTAGCAATAATCCATCTTATCCACATGTTTCCAAGCAGTACCTTTCGAAGGAAAGATAAGCTCAAACTGACCTGCAGAAGGAAAAGGCTATTCAAGCAGACAAAGACAAGATGGAGGAACCTTCCAGGGAAGTCCCCACTGATATGAGTGAGGAGCAGATGACTTCATATGTTGCTAAAGAGTTCAAGAAATTAAAGGTAAATCTTTCAGCATTTGAGTTATTGATGTTCCCTGCAATTAGGAAGGCAGTTCTAGGTACTTATGATGCACATCCAGTGTCTTTGGATAAACCTTTTGGTGAGGATGTCAACAAAATTTCTAGTTCTCAGCCTGTGAAAACACAAAGCCAGGCCCATAGTCAGACTAACTTGTCCCCTGGAGATAAGGGAAAGCAAAAGGACAAGACTCAAGTGGCTTAGGTAGATACTCAGCCAACTTTGTTTCAGGGGAAGATAGAAACCCCACCATTTCTAATTTTTGTGCGCATATTCGGAAAGAATCTACATAATTGTTTACTGGATTCTGGTGCTTCCACCAATGTCATGCCATTTGAAGTTTGTAGAGCTTTAGGGATCACACCTGCTGACTCTCAAAAGAAGGTAACTCAGTTGGATAGAATTGAAGTAAATATGGTGGGAGAATTAAATATGATTCATATGCAGATAGCTTATGACCTAAGGATTCAACAAGTTATCAATATTCAGGTAGCTGATATCCCTGATGCGTATGGTTTGATTCTAGGAAGAGATTTTACTAAGGCTTTGAATGGATACATGTCTACTGACCACTCTCACATGTGGCTTCCCTAGAAAGGAGTGCCAAATCAGATTAGAATTGAAAGAGAACCAAGAATGAAATACATGATAACGAAATACCAAAATACTTCGACAGAAGTTTTGATATCAGAAGTAGGAATAGGAAATTATATGCTATCAACTTAGTATGAGGAGTCAGACTTGGAGGAGGTATTGATGCTACATACAATGCCTATCAATGCAGAGACAGGATCCAAGCATGTTGCTGTTTTGACATAATCAGTTGAAGAAGAGGAAGAATCTGAAGATAATCAGATTAGCCTATTAGACAGTTTCCAGGAATTCATCAAGCAGTGTGCTGAAAATCAAATCCACCTAGGCAAAAAGACAAGCTTTAAGGAATTACTCTTACCAAATTGGTGTAGAGTTCATAATGCTTCCCATTCAGAGTTGGAGTGTTGCTTATGCTAGACAACAGTAGAACAAGTACAGAAATGCCTAAATCCAACTCAAGTAGCTAAGACAGAGGTGCAAAACCCTCAGGAAGGATGTAAAGAAGGATATGAAAACAAGAAATCAGTACTGTCTAACGAATCCTCTAGCACCAATGATCTAAAGTGTATGATAAAGAAGACAACCACTGCTGAATGTTGGACTCTCAGATTCATTGGTTCCAAATCCAAACATGGAGCTGGGGCAGGGTTCGAATTGATCAGTCCAAAAGGTAAAATTTTCTTTGCAGCCCATAGAATTCAATTCCATTGCACTAATAACATAGCAGAGTATGAAGCATTAATTCATGGAATTCTTATGGAACTCAAGAAAAATGTTAAAATCCTACAAGTTTTTGGTGATTCTGAGTTAGTAATTAAGCAAGTAAGGAAAAAATATTCATGCCACGATAGGAGAATGACTAATTATAGGCATAGAGTGTGCGACCTCATTGAGGGATTTGACACTTTCAATATCCAACTCATACCAGGGTAGAAGAATCAAACTGTAGACTCCTTGGCTCAGGCAGCAAGTACCCTACAGCCTTTATCCTTGTCAGGATTGAAGAAATTCACTGTGGAATTGACTCCTGTGCCATTAGTCCCGGACAATGTTACTAATTTTCAGGTGTTTGAAGATGATAAACATATTCTAGATTTTATCACAAATACTGATGTTTTTGCTTCCCAAATCATCGATGAAGCAGAACCCCAGGAAGCAGAATTGGATTTAGAAAGTGTGATGAATCTAAAGTATAATACTATTCCAAGGGGAATGGTACAATTGGAACGAATTTTTGATATGGATAAGATCAAAGAGCAGGAACAAAATTCCAAGAAAGAGTCTATCAATAGACAATGCGACACTCACAATTTGGGAATTGAGGACAATGCTAAGAACATTTTCATCGGCAAAGTGTGCACTCCAGAAGAAAGATGAGGAATAATTGAAGCACTGCATAGCTTTCCAGATATAGTAGCTTGGGGTTATGAGGACTTGAAGACCTATGATACCTCAATCATAACTCATACTATACCCCTGAAGCCAGGTGTTAAACCTTTCAAGCAGAGACAGAGATCTATCAACGCATTGCTGGAACCACTCATACAAAAAGAGGTTCAGAAATTATTGTCTGCCAGAATTATATTCCTTGTCAGACATTCAACATGGCTAGCAAACCTAGTTCCAGTAAAGAAAAAAAATGGAGAAATTAGGCTTTGTGTTGATTTCAGGAATTTAAACAGATCATCAGAAAAGGTTAACTATCCGGTTCCTTCGTTGGATGAAGTACTTCAAGTAGTTAATGGATCTCAGATGATGTCCTTTCTGGATGGTTATTTAGGGTAAAATCAAGTAATGGTTCAATATGAGGACAGGCATAAGACTGCTTTCACAACTAAATGGGGTACCTTTGCCTACAGGAGGATGCCATTTGGACTCATTAATGCAGGGGCCACATTTCAAAGGGCTATGGATATTGCTTTTAAAGATATCATAGGCAAATGCATCATTATTTACATGGACGACCTGACTGTTTTTTCAAAAAATAGAGGGGACCACATCTCAGATTTGTGCAAAGTGTTTCAAAGGTGCATAGAATTTGGCATATCCTTGAATCCAAAAAAGTGTATTTTTGGAGTAACGGAGGGAAAGCTACTAGGACATGTGATATCAGAAAAGGGAATTGCTATTGATCCAGAAAGAGTGGAAGCCATACTGAAGATTCAGCCACCTGCTAGCAAAAAGGAGATGAAGTCTTTCTTTGGCAAGATCAACTTCGTTAGAAAATTCATCACTGGATTTGCTGAAATTGTTAAGCCATTGAATGTAATGTTGAAGCAAGATGCTAAGATCGAGTGGACTATGGAAGCAAAGGAGGATATTGACCTTCTGTTGCATAAATCCAGAGTGATCATGGAATATGGCAAAGATCAGTTGGCTGTAGAAGGGATTCTTCCTTCCTCCAGACTTAATGAGCCTTGGGAATGGTTTGAGGCTTTGCAGATTCGGCAAAAGGCCATGAGGAAGATTCATAAACGAAGGAAGCTGATAGATGGTGATTTGACTAGAGTCTATGAGGGATGCATTACATTTTTTGAGATTATGACCGGTAGGAGGAAAATTGCTCCTAAGTACCTGAGCCTAGAACAACTAAGGGAATGGTGGCATGATGTTTATGCCCCAGATTTTGAGAATGTCATAACAGGGACTAGCTGGATGATGCAGCAACCTATTTGGCAGTGATGGATAAGTATCAAGAACATAGGGATGATTGGAATAAAACTGTTAAATAGTCAAAAGAGGAAATTGGCTCCATTGAATGTCGGCTTAGGATCTTGCCTTTGCCACCTATTATTGAGTTGGATAAATTATTTTTGAGGGTTCAAGATCAGAATAAGGATAAGGGAGGTGGTAGTTAATTCCCATTTTGAGATTTGTGCTTCCCTATTATTATAGGGCATATGTTGATCCGGGCTACATTGGGGAATGTGTCTAGGCTGACCTTGATAATGTATCAGCATTTAATGTGTGCCTTATTTTGAAATTCCTAAGGCCGACTTGTTTTGGCTAATTTTATTTTGTAAATGTTTGGCTGGGCCGACATGTTTTTATGAATTCTCTATAAAAGGAATTCCCGCCTCATTGTAAGGGATATATATATAGGAGGATAAAAGAGTAAGAGTTAGAGTTTGATATAGTTGAGTTAGAGCATTTTGCAGTATTTAGTTCTTGAAGCAAATATTGTAACAGAACAGTGGAATTGTTGCAACATTTTGATGATCTAATACAATTGAAGACATTGTGGTTTTCCTGGTGAAATCTCTTGTGTTGGTTTATCTTGCATGGTTCCTATTGTTTCATCTTTCAAATTTCTTAAAGATCTAGGATTTAGTGTTTAGAACTGAATTAGTTTGGTGACTGATGTTCATGATTTCATATTTGGAATGTTTGTAGCAATCTCTGGTCTATACTACCAGTAACTATCTGATTGTAGTAGGCTGGTGAAGTCAATCTGGACCATATATTTATATGTGCTTAGTTCGGTTATGGATGAATATCTATGACTTGAAAATTTATATACCTTAGAAGATTGCACCGTTCTTGTGATATCGCATTGTGGCTTAAGCAGGAATTGGTAATTTGAGATTGGTCCATTCCAGATATCTGTCATTTGCATTGTTCATTCTAGAAATAGTTTAGATCTTATCATAACTTCACACCCTTATCTTTTGTTGTTTCTTTATCATTCGGGTAGATTTAGGAATTGAGATTATTATCTGATAAATTGGAAAGATACAGTTTGCTTGTAGTAAGGTTTGATTGTGATTACCAACATTTCACATATTATCTGAGTTGTTTATGCATTGTCATGACCTGATACCTAAGAGACCTTGGGGTGGTTTTCAGTAATTTATTGTTGAAAATAACCTTTCAAGAGAGATAGAATATTGCATTCTGTCTGAGTTGTTGCTGTGCAGAAAACACCATCAACAGGTCACCCATCCTAGTACTACTCTAGCTCAAGTGCACTTAACCATAGAGTTTTCCCCAAGGTTAAGCCCACTTATTTTGCAACCCCATTTGTAAAACCTTCAGAAAGTATTGTGCCTTATGAACCATCAATTGATGAGCTAAATGGGATCTATAATGATATTCTATAAGGCACAACACTTGTTGAAGGTTTTACAAATGGGGTTACAAGCTAAGTGGGCTTAACCTTGGGGAAAAATATGTGGTTAAGCACACTTGAGCTTGAGTAGTACTGGGATGGGTGACCTCTCGAGAAGGCCTAGTGCTTCACCTATATGAGCATCACCTAGATGCAATGAGTGATAAGTGGACCATTCATTATCTTGAGAGATGGGTTATTATGAACCACTACTCATGAAACATGGGTCAATGAGTTTGAATCGTTAAACTACATGATTGAATCTTGATAGCAATATCAAAATTTGACATGATGTAGAAAATACCTCCTACTTATCAATTGATGAGCTAAGGGGGATCTATAATGATGGTTCATAAGGCACAACACTTGTTGAAGGTTTTTCAAATGGGGTTGCAAGCTAAGTGGGCTTAACCTTGGGGAAACTTTGTGGTTAAGCACACTTGAGTTGGAGTAGTACTGGGATGGGTGACCTAGGAAGGCCTAGTGCTTTACCTCTATGAGCATCACCTAGATGTAATGAGTGTTAAGTGGACCATTCATTATCATGAGAGATGGGTTATTATGAACCACTAATCATGAAACATGGGTCAATGAATTTGACTCGTTAAACTACACGGTTGAATCTTGATAGTAACATCACAATTTGACACACTGTGGAAAATACCTCCTACTTATCAAATCTTGGTATGTTGAGTATGCAAACTAAATAAGAGCTAAGGTAGAACAATGTTTATTTTAGGCAAGGGTTGGAATTTCTCTATGAAAGTAAATTTGTATGTAGCCTCCCTAGCTCATATGATGTCATACTAGGAATGAATTGGTTGTGGAAGAATAAAGCAAAGGTTGATTGTCATGCTAAGGTTGTAGAATGTTTAGATGACCTTGGAAATAGGGTATTCTTGCAAGGAATACCTAGGGAAGTTAAGTTGTGAAAAATCTCTATCGTACAAATGAATAGAGCTAAGAAGAAGGGGTGTCAACTTCTTGCGATAAAAATGGAAAAACTAGATGAGTGTAAGGATTTCATCTCTCAATATGTAGTGTATTATGGACCCTAGGATCTCCAAGAAGTCGAGGATAGAGAAATGATGGAATCAAGAAAATTGGATATGGAAAATATCCTATCTTGAGGGACTTTGTGGATGTATTCCTAGATGAATTACCTAAGTTACCTCCCAAAAGAATAGTTGATTTCTCCATTGATATTATTCCAGGGTCATAACCTATATCAAAAGTTTTGTATAGGGTGACCACTATGGAGTTAATGGAGTTAAAAGCTCAATTGGATTTGTTATACAAAGGATTGATCAAACCCAATGTCCCACCTTGGAGAGAACCATTGATCTTTGTGAAGAAGAAGGATGGTGCACTAAACTTGTGCATAGATTGTCATTTGATAAATAAGGAAATGATAAAGAACAAGTACCCACTACCATGTATTGATGATCTTTTTTATTAGATACAAGGAGTGACAATGTTTTCAAAAATTGATCTACAATCAAGATATCATCAACTGAGGATCAAGGATGAAGACATATTTAAAACATCCTTCAGGACTAGGTATGGTCATTATGAGTTCATAATCCTACCTTTTGGATGAATGAATGCACCTACAACATTCATGAACTTAATGAACAATGTATTCAGGGATTTCCTAGACAAGTTTTTGTTGGTTTTCTTGGATGAAATTCTTATCTACTCTAAGAATGAAGGAGAACATCTCCAACATTTAAGGATTATTCTCCAACATTTGAGAGAGCTTAATATTTTTGGGAAACTTCTAAAATGTACCTTCTTTCAAAAAGAGGTGCAGTATCTGGGTCATGTGATTTTAGCTAATGGAATTGTAGTTGATCCAACAAAAATTAAGGTAGTACTTGGATGGATAGTACCAAAGAATGTACTAGAAGTCTGAAGCTTTATGGGTTTGGTAGGATATTATTAAAAGTTTGTAGCAAACTTTTCCAAGATAGATTTTCCCATCACATCATTACAGAGAAAACATAATTTTTTTGAATGGTCAGAAAAATGTCAAGTGACATTTGACCAACTTAAGGAGAAGTTAACTATAGCTCCAATACTAAAAGCACTAGATCTAGAAGGTGATTTTATTGTCATCATGGATGCTTCGAGAGAAGGTCTGGGTGGAGTGGTTATGCAGGATGGGTGAGTAAAAAGTATGCTTTGCATGATCTAGAATTGGTAGCAGTTGCCCATGCATTACAGATGTGGAGGCACTATTTTCTAGGGAAACCTTTTGAACTAAAGACCGACTACCATGGTCTAAAGTATTTGTTTACCTAGCCAAAATTGAATGCATGACAAAGGAGATGGCTCAAATTGATATCAGATTATGATTTTAATATCAACTATATCAAGGGTAAGGAAAATTGAGTTGATGATGCCCTAAGTCATAGGAGACATATCTCCTCAATAAATCAATTCATACTGATTTCAAGAGTCAAGTGTTGCAGAAGTCCAAGGGCGATGAGTAATATGAGCAAGTCAAGAAAGTACTCTTGGATGATTTGCAAGATCTAGGGTATGAAGGATTTCACTTTGAACCTGATGCTTTATTAAGGTTTAAGGGAAGAATCTATGTACTCTACTATGTGGAATTATGGAATACAGGGTGGAAAGAAGTTCATATGCACCCTATTCTAGACATCCCAAAATAACTAAGTTGTTGGCTGATGTAAAGCCATTATATTTTTGGAAAGGAATAAAAAGGGATATTGCAATATTTGTAGCAAGATGCTTAGAATGTTAGAGGGTGAAGGTAGAACATCATCACCCTGTTGGACTTTTGTATCCTCATGAAGTTCTGGAAAGGAAATGACAAGTCATTAGCATGTATTTTGTGCAAGGTCTTCCAATGTATTGGAATAAGCATAATTCTATTTTGGTAGTGATGGGTAATCTTACCAAGGTAGCTCATTTTATTCCAAGAAACCTTACAGATGGAGATCCAATGATAGCTCAAAATTTCATGCAAAAGGTTTTTAGGTTACATAGAGTTCCCGAGAAGATTATTTTTGACAAGGATGCTCATGTAACATCTAGGTTTTGGAAAACCTTATTTTCTTCTCTCGGGACATAGTTGAACATAAGTTCAACATATCACCCAAAAACTAATGGTCAAATTGAAAAAGTGAATCAAGTGTTAGAAGATCTACTAAGAATGTATTGCATGGATCAACAATACAAGTGGGAAGATTATTTACCTTTAGTGGAATTTATGTATAATAATTATTATCATTTCAAAATTAAGATGACTTCATTTGAAGCATTGTATGGTAGGAAATGCCAAAATCCTATAAGTTGGGATAAGTTGGAAGATAGTATTAGCCTTGGGCCATAAATGATATCAAAAATGGAGGAGCAAGTTAGTATAATTAATCAAAGGGTAGCGAAAGCTAATGATAAGCAAAAGAGTTATGCAAATTCTAAGAAGGTATCCAAATATTTCTCAATAGGGGAAATTTTTTTTCTCGGAGTGAAGTCTCACAAGAGTTATTTAAAGTTTGGAAAGCCATCCAAACTGGATCCATGTTATGTAGGTCCTTTTGAGGTTCTTGAAGAACTTAACTTTGTTTCTTATCAAATTGCTTTACCATTGACTCTTGCCAAGATGCACAATGTCTTTCATGTGTCGTACCTTAAGAAATACATGCTAGGAGATAATCATATTATTGATTAGAATGCTTTATAGGTACATGACCTAGGAGTGGTAACAATCGAGCCTTTCAAAGTACTCAAAACATGTAGGCTTCACCTATGTAATAAAGAGGTTCTGAAATTTAAGGTCCAGTGGGATTAGTATGCAAAAGATTCTACCACTTAGGAATACTATGTTGAGATTAAGCAGAAGTTTCCTCATGTTTTCCTAGACTTTGATTTTTTTGAAAACAATCATTTTAATATTTTATGTTTTATGTTTGATACTTAAAATCATCAAGGATGATGATGCATAAGGGGGGGAATATGTTACACCCCATTATGTTACCAATTACTAAGTTACTTTTTATGAGGTGAAATGTTAATATACTATGTTTTTTGTATATATTTCAATGGAAATGAGATAAATGAATGTGAAATATATTGTGAATGTTTTAAATGCTTTGATGATGCAAATGATATATGTTGTATATGAATTTTATGTTATCGACTAACTTCTTTTGTGATGCACTAAGTTGGATGCAGGAAAGAATCAGGCCCTCTAGTAAAGAGAGGGGGAGTATCACCCAAGAGAGGAATTTGGTATGGTAACCATTAATGTACCTACTTGAGCTATGACACACTCACGACCTAGTTTAGTTAAATTAATTCAAATCAATTGAGGAATCGGTAAGTAAACCCTTGGTCATAGCTTTTAGGATGGTTGGAATTTTTGAGTGATGGTATTTGATTTCCTTTGGATGTTTCTTTGGTTTAAAGTGACTAAATCTCTATATTGGGTATATGTTCTACTTCATGTATTATATATATATATATATTAATTGATACGTATATGCATTAAATGTGTGATAATTCATGTATATGAGCATATACTCATGTGTGCATAAATAGATAGAAATATTTGTGTATACTCATACATGGGTACATCATATACACGGGAAATTAGTTAGACATATATATATACACACACACACTTTATGTATATACCTATCAATAAATATATATATGTGTGTTTATTATAAGATGTTAAAATAATGATATATATGCATATATGTACGTATTTAATGATATACACATACATACATATATATATGTATGTATATATATGTATGTATATATTTATATATATGATTGGAAATTGAATGATTTTAATATATATGTTAATACATATATATATTATAATGGTAAAGCATTATAATATATATTGTTATGTATAATGAATGATATGAAAAGATATCAATGCATATGTAATGTGAGTAAATCAAATAATGTTTAAAGTTTAAGTGCTACGATATATCTATGCAATGAAATAAACATTGATCAACTACATGATAGTGTTTAGTATAAAACACATAAGTTACAATGTAAACATCATTTAATAAAGCTAAAACTATAATGTTGTGCCTGTATTTTTTGTCCCATGTTAAAGGGAATGAAAATACATTTAAATGTTGAAGTTTGTTGTATATTAAAAGCCACACATAGTAGTGAAAAGAGGCATGAGACTTGTTCAAAGGCCACTAGTTGGAAGAAAGAAAAGAAAGTTTTTTTTGTATTAGAATGGAAGCCTCCATTTTAAGTGGCATGAGCAAGAACCTGGAATTAAGAAAGCCATGCTGAGTAGTAGAAATTTATAAGGAAACCATAGCAGATTTTTTGACTTAGTAAATTTACCACGAGCTGGATGAAAAGAGGAAACTCAACCATGTATTAGAAATTGATTTTACTTGGACTATATATCTGAAAATTTTGATTCTTTTAGCTACCATATTTCACCTAGTTTTACTTAGTCAACTTGTTTAGAGGTGGAGTTGGTTTTATATTTGTGATTTTAGTTTTAGAAGTGGCAATAGGATGAATAAGGTGGAAAATGTGGTAGCTAAACTATAGCATTAAGTTTCTCATAATTTCTTATAAGAGTGGGTAGCCTCTTAGTTCTTGGTATTTGTTGGGAATTCATTTGTTTCCATTGTTATTATATTGCTATAGTTTTTCTTTATGAAAAGTAGTGTTGAGTGTACAAGTTGTGAGTGTAATGTCACAAAATTTCACCTTAGGGACAATTTCACATTTTAGCACTTTGCCTTGCATTTATTACACCTAAGCACATTTATGATAAGAGCCTCATGGGTCAAAATTTCGTGATTCTAACTCCATGAGGTCCAATGATGAAGCGATAAAAATTTACCACCTTGCTTCACAAAAAATGATGTATTGAATGCCTGTGTGATGCGTGAATGTCTATGCGACACACTAACATCTTGGAAAATTTTTAAGTTTGAAATGAGGAATATCAAAATCTTGACTCGTGACACATGTCCCTATAGTCAAATTTTTGAGTGTAATGGATCCTCCCACCCTTGCAGCAACATAAATCCCTTTCTTGCATTCATTTTGGGGGTTCTCTCTCATTCTAACACTTGAATTCTTCAATCTCACTCCATTCTTTTCTCTTCCTTGCAATATCACTTCTATGAGCAAAGCTCTATTGGACTGAGGTCCCTCCAATAGCCAAAGCTCTCTTCTAAGCATTCAATGGTGTGTTTGTGCATTCAAGAGGGGGTTGAGGAATGTTGGTAATGCTCTCTTGATCTTATCTATTTGTGAATAAATTACTTTTCTTACTATTTTGTGGTGTGAGTTCTCCTCCTCAAGCGAGGATTGTCTTCACCACTCTTTTATTTACTCTCTCTATCTATTTGGTTGTCCATGGAGGTGGGAATACCAAAATGGGGGTTTGACTGTGGCAAGCCACGAAACAACCCCAACATTTTTACTCATTCATCTTGTGTGTAGGCTACCAAAGTGAGGCTTGGAGAAAGATTTCAAATGCCCGACCATTTTTAAGTTCTCCCTTGTCTCTTCTTTGTGCTTTATATTATTTCCTACTTTCTGTTCAATTATTTTGTTGAATAGACCTTAGATTTGTATCCGATAGTGGGATTTTATATTTTTTGTCCAAGGTTTTGGTTCTCTATTTTCCTTGGATGCTAGCACATCCTTCATACCCTAGCGCACTATGTTGCCATCCTAATTTTATGCTATTGTCTTTTAGCAGAGAGCTATTCCTTCGAAGGAAGAGATCTTGAAACCTTGCTCTCTCAGATTCTAAAGCAATCTTCTTGAATAGTTAGTCTATAGGCAACCTTCACTGGAATTTCTTCATTTAACAATGTTTGAGGTGGTTAAGGGCAGTTCGCTCCTTGGGATTCTCTTGAGAATGAAGAGAATCATGAGCAATGAATCCCCCTTGTCTCACATTTTAGTGAACTTGACATGAAACATGTTAGATCTTTTTCTACAATGTTTTAATGTTTATGATAATGCTTTCTCTAAGGAATATTTTGATATGTTGGATGATGCTCTAGATGATTTCTTAAAATCATCTTCCCTTACATGTAGATCTTCCAAACAAACTTATTCTTCGTAAGATGAAGAGTCAATGAGTGTTGTTATAGTCTCTGTGGCTTCTCCAAGGCCTAAGAGACCCATTATTTAGTTGAATCCAACTAGCTCCTCTCCTAAGAGGATTCATTCTATCTGTGGGGTTCCATATCATAGTGGTTCATCAAATTTATACACAAATTTTGTGAAAGAAATATATTATACTTCTTATAATGCCATAGTGCACACATATAATACTAGAAGAAATCAACATACCTTGAATCAACAACCTTTTTTCCTACACCTCAACCTACTCAAGTTCCTACTTCTTTACCACCTTCTCAACTGAGTCTTCCTTCAACACCTAAACCTACGATTAAAGCACCTAGAGACTATGATCTTGTCGAGCAATTTCATGTTACTCTAGCTAAGATCTTGCTTTTGGATTTGCTTTAGACCGCTCTCATTTATCAAGGTATGCTTTAAGAATCCTTGCAAAAGATCTTCTTTCCTGCCTCTAGTAGGTTGAAAATTGTTAATGTGCTTATGGC
Organism: Sequoia sempervirens; assembly: GCA_007258455.2. Classification (NCBI taxonomy): domain Eukaryota; kingdom Viridiplantae; phylum Streptophyta; class Pinopsida; order Cupressales; family Cupressaceae; genus Sequoia; species Sequoia sempervirens. The sequence goes on from VDFB02086081.1 coordinate 4,702,112, forward strand.
TCATATTCATGCAAATTTGTCGAATATCACATTCTATCTATAGGAACTTTCACCTCCAGATGTGCAAAAACAAACAGACCTACTAATGATCGTAGTTAATGTTAATAGTATTGGTATTAGAATACCCTCATTGACACTAGTTCGGTCCTCAACATTTGTAGTATGGATCTACTACCCAAGATTAAAGGTGATTATTCCTCTTTAACTGCTTCTTCTCTATATATTCATTGATTTGATAACGTTGGTCAACAAGCCCTAGGCACAATAATTTTTGCTTCATGCCTAGGCCCCATTACCTTACCCACCGTAGTTTATGTGATTCTTTTCCCCTTACCTTACAATATTTTCTTGGGGAGACCCTAGATTCATGCTATGGGTGTTGTAACTTCTACCCCACTTCATTCTCTAAAGTTTGTAGCGAACAATCAAGTGGTCACGGTCAAAGTTGACCCTGAAGTTGTCCACCTTTGTGAGTTAGCAGCTGCTGGTTGGGACTTGGTTGTTTCCAATCTTATGAATCATATTTCATCTTTAACCTCTCATGTGATGACATGTTCCTCAAGAATACCATATGTGGAATTTGTCTCTGAAGAGAATGTCACTAAATAGGAGCAACCTAAAGCAGAAAGTCCTAAGTCTTCCCCGTCTACTTCTAAATCAAATGTATTTCTTGGTGATGATTAGGGATCCTTATAATTCTATAAATTATTCATCAAAGAATACAAAGTGAATCCTTTCCACCTCAATCTTCCAATAACTTCAAATACCTTGTCCAAGAAAGTTGACCAACCTCTTATCGAGGAGGAAAGTTGTGGTCTTGCCAAGGAACCCCTCTTCCCTCGATAATGAGGATGATCAAAATTATGTTGGGGAGGTTAATGTTTGTGATTCCAATAAGAAGGATGGTTGTGCTCTCATAGACATGTTTGACACTAATTGGTGGAATGATGCCCTTTATGTGGAACCACCTCATTATGAGACTTTACAAATGTGTTATGGCCCTGGATATATGATTGTCTCCAAGTATGGTTATGGTCATAAAGGTCTTGGGAATATTGAACAAGGAATTCATGTCCCTATCCAATTTAATCCTCACAAGTGTCATTTGGGTTTGGGATGCTATATTGAGAAATCTAGAAAAAAATCATGGTGTAGTGTTAACATGATTTTAGTTGAACCTCTCAACTTAGTTCACCCTAAACTGATAGAGGATAAAGTAGAACCTAATGAAGTTCCTCTAGAAATATTTTCCTTGGAAGAAACATTGGAAGAATTCTTAGGTGCCTATTCCCACTTTCCTTCCTTTCACCATAAATGATAATTCTCGTATTGCTTGAATGAGCAAGCATACTTTGGAGAATCTGTTTTGAATATGGACAAGGAAGTTCCTCTATCTAAAGTTGGTGATGGTGTCCCGATACCATATCCTGAAGACCGTAGTCCCCTCCTTAAGGGGGACACTACTAAAGGTTTCATGGACCCTAAATCTTTTGAAAAGGTGATAAAGATCAGGAAATGTCTTTCTTCTAAAGAAGCTAAGGAGCACTCCGACCTTTTGCATTCTCATTTGGATATCTTTTCTTGATCATATGAGGACATGCTTAGTATTGATGAGTTTATAGTGGTTCACAATATTGTCCTATGTCCCAATGCTAGGCCTGTTAAGCAAAAAAATTGAAAGATCAATCCCAAGGTTGCTTTGTTGGTTAAGGTTGAGATAGAGAAGCTATTAAAAGTAGGATTTATCCATCCAATTGACTATTCGCCTTTTGTTTCTATTATTAAACTTGATGGTCGTATCCATATATGCATTGAATTTCATGACCTTAATAAGGCTTCTTGTAAGAATGATTTTCTATTGCATAATATCGATATGATTGGAGACTCGAATGCAGGCCATGCCTTGTTGTCCTTCATGGATGGCTTCTAAAACTATAATCAGATCTGTATTAACTTGGAGGATCAGTATAAGATGGCCTCTACTACCCCTTGGGTTATCTTTTGTTATGTGGTCATGTTGTTTGGGTTAAAGAATGCAGGAATGAATTACCAATGGGAAATGACCCTAATCTTTCATGATTTCATTCATAAAATCTTAGAAGACTAAGTTGATGACATCTTAGAGAAATCAATAACCCGTCAAGATCACGCAGGAAATATTCATCTTATCTTTGAAAGGCTTCGATTCTATAAGATGAGACTCAACCCTCTTAAGTGTGTCTTTGGCATAGATGCAGGAAATTTTTTGGGGTTTATAGTTTCTCATCATGGAATCAAAGTCAACATGAACAAAATTGATGCTATTTTTAACATGCCTCCACCCAAGAACATTTCTAAATTGTAGAGTTTACAAGGGAAGATCTAGGAAATTCATAGATTTATATCTCAATTGGCTGACTGTACCTTTCCCTTCACTCGTTTATTGAAAATGGATGCTCACTTTATATGGGATAAGGAATTCCAGAAAACTTTTGATTCAATAAAAACTTATCTAGCCAATCCTCTCGTATTAATATCGGCTATGTAGGATAGACCCTTTTTACTTTACCTTGCCACATCACTATATGCTTTGGTAGCTTTTCTTGCTCAATATGATGATGCTGGAAGAGAAAGAGTGCTATACTACATTAGTTGTGTCCTCATTGATTATGAAACTCATTATTACTCTATGGAGAAATAATGCCTTGCTCTCATCTTTGCAACACAAAAGCTAAGAAATTATCTTCTTCATGTCGAGACACATGTTATTGTGAAAAGCAATCTTTTGAAACATTTATTTTCTAGTGTTGACCTTACTAGGAGGTTAGCAAAGTGGGTAATGCTACTTTCTGAGTTTGACATAAAGTTTGTAACTTAAAAATTGATAAAAGGTCAAGCAATTGCCAATAAATTGGAAAATTCTCCTTCACCTCGCTCCTTCCTTGGTCTTGACTTATTCCTTGATGAAGAAATTTTTGCAATCAATCATGATCTCGTATGGGAGATGTATTTTGATGGATTGATATGTCAGACTGGATCCAAATCAGGTGTAGTTCTAATCTCACCTAAAGCTAAGCCAATCCCTCTCTCTTTTTAATTAGAATTTACTTGCATTAAAAAAAATTTCAGAGTACGAAGCCCTTATAGCTAGCTTGCATGCCACGATTGCATTAAACATAAAGCATATCTATATACATGATGATTTTGAGCTTATTGCGAATCAAATTATGGGAGCCTATCAATCTAAGGAAATTAAGCTGTCTTAGTACCAAGACCTCACTTTGGCTTTTCTCAATCGCTTCTCTTTCACAATAGACAGTGTTTCTATTAGAGATAATCGACATGCGAATGCCATGGTGAGCATTGCCTCCCTGGTACCCTCGGATAAGGATACAAAATAATACCACTTTATCGTTCACATTCTTTGGTCTTCTATTGTTACCACCCAACCTGAATCTGATGCTCTCGTGTGTTCTCATGTAGACTCGAGAGAATGGTATTCTAACATCTAGAACTATCTGAAGACTGGAAATTTTCTCGATGATGTGACAAAGAATGATCATACTCAGATACAAAAATTGACAGTCTGTTATGTTGTATTGTCAAATATTCTTTATCAAAAGTCTTATAATGGTTCACTTCTTTCATGTCTCACTAAAGTGGAAATACCCCTTGCCCTGAAGGAAGCCCATTCGGGTTCTGGGGGTGGAAATTTTGGTGGTAAGTCCCTACTGTGAAAACTAATTCACATGGGATACTTTTGGAAAACAATGGAACAAGATTCCTTTGATTTTTTCAAGAAGTGTCTGCAATGTCAACAACATAGTCATCTTATTCATTCTATTTCTCAAGAATTATAGACTTAGACCTCTGCTTGGCCGTTCATAAAATGGGGGTCAAATATTATTGGAAAAATATCACTTCCTTCCTCTAAAGGACATGTATTTATCATTATTGCTATTGATTATTTCATGAAATGGGTTGAAGCTATCCTGATTCGATCCACAACTGCTGAAGCTATCTATAGTTTTCTTCTAAACAACATCATTGCACTCATTTCATATTTCCTTGTACCTTTGTTTATAATAATGACACACCATTTAATAATAAGGAAGTGAAGCAAGTTTTGGAGAAGTTTCATATTTGACATAGATTCTCTACACCATATTATCCTCAATCCAATGTCTAGGCAGATGCATCTAATAAAACTCTTGAGCTCATTATTTAGAAAATAGTAAATAAACATGGTAAGGATTGGAATATTTAGTTGACATATGCTTTGTGGGCTATCACATGAGTGTTTGTATGACAACAGGAATAATGCCTTACAACCTCATGTACGGTGTTGAAGCTATCATGCCTTTAGAGTTAGAAATTTCATTGTTATGGGTTTCCATTAAAGTGTTAATTGATGACAAGACTTACCGATATAATCATTTGCATAAGCTTGCGATGCTCAATGAGCACCAATTACAGGCCCTTGACCATCTTAAAGCTTATCAACAATTGTTATCTAGGCAATATAATCAACCTCTGTTCTTCTTAGGACCTTCAAGGTAGGTGACCTGGTTCTCTACGAGAATTAGAGAAATGTAAATGTGTCACTTGATCAAAAGGGAAAGTTTAATCCTAACTGGTTAGGCCCTTACATTTTCATATCCATGTATGCTTCTGGTGCCTATGGATTGATGCCTCTAAAAAAACTTGTTAATGCAATACACCTAAATGTCGATACTACACATACTGTGTATGTGTCACATGTGTAATGTTCACCCCTCGAGGTTGCAACCTTGTGCATATTGACATTCCTTCATTAACACATTATGAATTTTTTTTTGTTATGATGTAACCATGTATGTGTGTGAGAGATACATACATGTGTGTGTTTTACTATGCTATGTATCTGTGCATTACATTACACCTTTTGGTTAGGCAATCAAATCATCATTATATTTAATTAACATACATCCATGGGTGTTTATTAAATTATGATAGCATCAAATTTAACATACATCCATACACACAACATCCATCACATAATCATACATGAAAGCAAATAAGCATACACATAAAATAAAGAACACTGTGATATCAAAATCAATATCTCATTTATAAATATATCTATTGAATGCCATGTACATGTATCGTGCCACTGTCATCAAAAAATAAGTGGATGTTGTATATATGTATCAATGTCTATACATCAAGAATGCTCTACAAAATATGTAACATTGCTACAAAAATGATATACAAAATGGGCTCTCCATGCCCCAGGCATGTGGCTCCCTAAGCCCTCTGGGTCTAAAGGTTAGCATTGTGGATGGATAGTGGAAATAGTGTAACGAACACACTTGTACGATAAAATTAAAACTTTACAATTCATACATAAAAGTAAGAACAATACCATTTTGAACAAACAATTTCTTTTCAAAACATAAATAAGAAACATTTATTGCATCTATAAACTATTTCATTTCAAATGAAATTACAAAGCATGATGAGAAACATACATACATAGCCCGTAGGCTTTTGACACCAATAGAAATAAGAAGGTCCAGGAATCCGTCCTGTCAAGCTTTGGAGCATCCGTCGGGTGTTCGTGGAGGAGAAACATCACTCGAGCGTTTTTCCGCCAACCACGGACTTATAATGCGGTCCCCCGCACGATCATTTTTCAATGAACGGCCCTCCCTTCGAAGAAGAGATTGGTTGGGTAACCTTTAATGACTACCAACTGGACATAGTGCTGTGATTCTACAAAACTAGTTTTCGTGCTAACGGCAAATCACAAACTAGGTTGTATTTCGGAATCACGGTGAACTGACAGTGTAGTACAACAACTAAATGGTTCCTTACACTACTTTGGCCAAAGTGTTTACGTTCAACGAAGAACATAGGTCATATGTCACATTCACTAGCCAGGTTCAACTTGACTTAAGGCTATCTTAGTTCTACGCGTAGGTTGGTCTATCGGGGTAGTCCGTACCCTAGACTTCCTACAACATTTTACTACTGGAATGATGAATCTATTAAACAAGATACTACAACAGACGCCCTAATTCAGGATATATTCATCCTAGGGATACAATAACTTGATTAAGTTGTATGTATTAAGTTGTAGAGTATATCTTGCAAATATTCTTGACTCAACCCTAGTATCTAATATTTAAACACAAGCATATGCTCATTATACAGAGCCACTAAAACACAATGCAGATTGCTTTCCATTAACTAATGTAAAGTGTACATCATTGACAACAAAAGCCAAACAAAAGCCATGACAAGACTATATTCATGATAATGGTTAAGAAACTATTATTCTTTTTAGTTCAATCTTGAGATAATCCTACTCATTTCTTTCCAGTCATGACTATAATTCAGAGAATTATCAGATTAATATAAAAATAAGAGTTTAGCATGCCTGATTTAGCTTTCCACAAGTTTGGAAGATAGCTCCTTCACTGGCCTCTACTCAGATCACTTTCAGCTTGGATTCTTGAAACCAATTTCTCAACACAGTAAAGATAATTCCTGATTGCTCCTCTTCTATTCAAAGATTACCAGTAATTTCAACTTCTGCCTTCTAATATTAACAAAATAACTTAGCAGTTCTTCTACTATGGCGAATTCACTTTTAGCTTTAAAATGCTCAAGAACTGACTGCAAATTCGTGTGTGAAAGAATGCCAAACGCAGGTTTATTTATAGGTTCATTTTTAAAACTGATTTCCACCTTCTATGGTGCCAGGACTGCCAGCAGGTTGAAGAATATTTCAAACTAAAAACGTGTATCAAATTGGTGAGGGTTTCGACCTCCATGTTTGACAGCAAGAAGTTCATTTTAATTCGAATTTGTTTCAGACTGTTAAAACTGTGACAACTTTCAACTGGCGCGTTTTTACAGTTAGGTTAAATGCCAAGTTTCATTTCTGACTTCTTCCTTGCTCAAATGGCGTACAGATTTCATTTTATTCACCAAGCAAGAGATGAATCGGCCATTTTCAGACGTCTGGCCCTAGTCGCGCGGGTTACCTGCGCGTTTTTCATTTTCCCTTCTGCATTTTCGCGTTTTTTCTTCTTTATTTCGCTTTGGTAAAACTTTAATATTTTAATAGAGTTTTCAAAGTAAAATGACGCATTTATGCAGGCTCAAATTCGAAGATTAACATTTCAACGAATACATTTGAAAAATCCGCGTTTTCTAAGCAATTCGCAATTTTTATGAAATCTGCGATTTTTAAGTTCTTTCCAGAATTCGTATTTAATAAAAGTGCTTTACAATGTTTTAACTTTTATTTCATTTGATTTTGACAAATCTTTTATTTAAATATATTTGTTTATTATATTAAAATACTTACATAATATAGTTTATGCATAATTATTTAAATTATCAATTTAAATAATATTATATACATTTTAAACTATATTATATTAATATTTTAATATAATATTAAATATATTGAAATACTTAACATTATATTAATACATATATATTCATTTACATTATACATTAAACATGTAAATTTATATATATGTATTCGTATAATTTCAGAGGCAATGTATCATTACAATATAAAATTCATTTATCTCGTTAGCCGTGGGTATGTATATTTGTATATATATCTATATATATACTACATGTATAAGTATCCATAAATACATTTATATCGACACATACGTATGGCATATCCATCTGCTTAATACGTTTGTATCGACATGAATGTACTTATGGGTACTTGTACATATCGTATTCGTATGTACAAATACACATATCCACCTCTAACCAGAACTTATCATTTATAAGGTTATACTGGCAAGCATCACTTGTTCACACATTTAGAAGAAGACACGACTCCTAATGATACTAGACAAGCCTACAGATGACTTACCTTTAACCAAAACAATGACTTAGCTTACTTAGTTCTAAGGCTTGTGTGTGTATGTCCAGTTGGTATCCATTACTGTTTACCCGACCAAGTTCTTCCCCGAGTGATATCTCTCCTCTGTCTCGAGGTACGAACCTGTCTCCTGCAAATCATGAGATGACAATGGAAATCAATTGCTCAAAACCAAGGTAATATACATTAAGCATTGTAAAAGGTTAGAACAACATTATTCCATAACTCAATATGCTAATTTCATTCAAGAATTACAATAATAGAAGCATCAAATAAAGAGACAATCATTTAGGATACATCCAATTGATCACAAGAACAATTCAATTTATTCAACAGAAAGATTCCACATTTACAATGTACATCCTATGAATAGTAGCTATACAATCGGGGTGTAACATACTCCCCCCCTTATGATTCATCGTCCCCGATGAACAAGGTATTATTTAAAGCATAAAAACAACAAAACACTACTTTATTCACCATTCTTGAATGCCTCAAGAATGTCAGGAAATTTTCTCCGGATTTCCTCATAGTCTTCCCAGGTAGCTGAGTCCTCAGTATATTGATCCCACTGGACTTTACATTGAGAGACTTCTCTGTTCCGTAAGCGTAGCTTGCGGACTTCAAGCACTTTAATAGGCTCGAGCATTACTACCCCGGGATCCTTTACCTGTAAAGCAGTCCAATCAATAACATGGTTATCACCTGGTATATACTTCTTAAGGTAGGACACATGGAAGACATTATGCATTCGAGCAAGAGCAGGTGGTAATGCAATTCGATAGGCTACTGGGTTTACTTCTTCTAAAACCTCAAAAGGTCCAACATAACGTGGAGCTAATTTGGATGACTTTCCAAATTTAATGGAGCTTTTATGAGGTTTGACTCTTAACAAAACCTTATCACCTATGGCAAAATTTCGAGGTACTCTCTTTGCATCAGCATAACTCTTTTGTCGACTGTTAGCTTCGGCTAACCTTTGCTTTATACTCTTTACTTGCTCTTCCATTTCTGCTAACATTACAGGTCCAAGACTTACTCGATCCTCAAGTTTATCCCAACTTATCGGAGTTCGACACTTTCGACCATACAAGGCTTCAAACGGAGCCATTTTGATTGCAGAATGGTATGAATTATTGTAGGCAAATTCGACTAAAGGTAAATAGTCTTCCCACTTATATTGCTGATCCATGCAATATACTCGAAGTAGGTCTTCTAAAACTTGATTTACTCTTTCAGTTTGCCCATCCGTTTCCGGATGATATGCTGAGCTGATATTTAGCTGAGTTCCGAGTGCAGAAAATAAGGTTTGCCAAAACCTAGAAGTAATTCTTGCATCCCTATCAGAAATGATCTTTTCAGGTATCCCATGCAATCTGAATACTTCTTGCACAAATTTCCTTGCAATAACTGGTGCTCCATCAGTTAGATTTCCAGGTATAAAGTGAGCTACTTTAGTCAGCCTATCAACCACTACTAGTATGGTATTGTGCTTATTTCTGGACATAGGCAATCCTTGCACAAAATCCATACTTATCACTTGCCACTTCCACTCTGGAATATCATGTGGGTATAGCAAACCGGCTGGATGATGATGCTCAGCTTTTACTCGTTGACATTCCAAGCATTTTGCAACATAATTAGCAGCATCTCCCTTCATTCCTTTCCAGAAATATAATGGCTTAACATCGGCCATCATTTTTGTTACCCCTGGATGACCAGAATATGGAGCCTCATGTGCTTCTTTCCACACCAAATTTCTTAAGTTGCTTATGTTGGGTACATACATCCTTCCTTTATACCTAAGCATTCCATTTGGTTCAAACTTGAAACCATCATACCTTGAATCTTCAGGATTCTGTTTAAGTGCTTGCTTAACTTGCAAATAATACTCATCTTCTGCACATTTCTGGAGCACTAGGTCTTTAAAATCAGTATGAATTGCAACAATAGAAGCTATATGGCGTCTTCGACTTAATGCATCAGCAACCCTGTTTTCTTTTCCTTTGATGTAGCTGATATTGAAATCATAATCAGCAATCAACTCCAACCATCTCCTCTGTCTGGCATTTAGATTTGGTTGAGTAAAAAGGTATTTTAAACCATTATGATCAGTTTTCAACTCAAAGGGTTTCCCAAGCAAATAGTGTCTCCACATTCGCAATGCATGAACGACAGCTGCCAACTCTAAATCATGCAAAGCATAATTTATCTCATAAGGTTTTAGCTTTCTTGACTCATAAGCAATTACTTGATTATCTTGCATAAGTACTCCACCAAGTCCTTCTCCGCAAGCATCAGTGACAACTGTGAAACTCCTTTCAGGATCTGGCACTTTCAGAATTGGTGCGGTAGTTAGTTTCTCTTTGAGTAGGTCAAATGCCTTTTGACACTTCTCATTCCAATCAAATCTTTTTCCCTTTTTCTGTAGAGAAGTTATAGGAAAAGCAATCTTGGAGAAGTTTTCAACAAACTTCCTATAATAACCTGCTAGTCCCATAAAACTTCTCACTTCAGGTACATTCTTAGGTACAGGCCACTGAGTTATTGCTGCGATCTTAGCCGGATCAACTTCAATTCCCTCAGCTGAAATTACATGTCCCAAGTAATGCACTTTATGTTGGAAGAAGGTACACTTGGATAGCTTTCCGTACAACTTATGCTCACGCAAACGTTGTAGAACCATTCCTAAGTGCCGATTGTGTTCTTCTTCATTTCTAGAATAGATTAATATGTCATCTAGAAACACCAACACAAACTTATCCAAGTAATCTCTGAATACACTATTCATAAGGTTCATAAATGCTGCAGGTGCATTTGTCAAACCAAATGGCAATACTGTGAATTCATAGTGTCCATACCGAGTTCTAAAGGCGGTTTTATAGATATCCTCATCCTTAACTCTAAGCTGGTGATATCCGGATCTTAGATCAATTTTAGAAAATACGGCTGCTCCTCTGACTTGATCAAACAAATCATCAATTCGAGGTAATGGATACTTGTTCTTTATCGTAGCTTTGTTAAGCATGCGATAGTCAATACAAAGCCGCATTGTTCCATCTTTCTTCTTAACGAAGATCACAGGTGCTCCCCATGGTGATACACTTGGTCTTACCAGTCCTTTAGTCAGCAACTCATCTAGCTGAGCCTTGAGTTCTGCTAATTCTGTAGTAGTCATTCTATATGGTACCTTGGATACAGGTTCGGATCCAGGAATTATGTCTATAGAAAAATCAAAGACTCTTTTAGGGGGTAAACCAGGTAATTCCTCAGGAAATACATCAGCATATTCCTTTAAAACCGGGTATTTCTCCATATCTGAGATTCCTGATTCATCAATTTCTCCATCTTCAATCTCTTGTGTGCTTTCATCATCAGGGTCACCTAATTCTTCAATCTTCACTGCAAAAAGTTTGCAACCTTTCTTTTTGGCTCTTAGCAATTGCATTGCTGAGATTTGTCTAATTTTAATCTCTTTAGGTATTCCTTGAAGATTTACTTGATTTCCATAGTCATCTAAACATTTAACTGTTTTTGATTCACAGTCAACTATGGCTCTATGTCTCCACAACCAATTCATTCCTAAGATGACGTCATAGGATCCTAATGGTGTGACATATAGATTGACTTTAGTGGTGAAACTAGGCAATTCTAAGTTAGCCTCGAAGAGACATTGGTCCACCTTTGCTCTTGTACTATTAGCATATTCTACATTCCATGATGTAGCCATGTGCCCAGCCTTTCTAGTTAATTTATTTGCTATACTAGGAGAAACAAAACTTTCAGTTGCACCGGTATCTATAAGAACAGAGATAGGTAAACCAAATAATTTACCTGTTGTTTCGATGGGCGTTATTTGATAGTCAGCTTGCCTATCATCGACTGCTGCATGTATCCTTTGCTGGAACATAGCCTTTTGTGGAGGCAAAGAATTCCCAGAAGTTTTGTTTGGACATTCCCTAGCATAATGATCACCCTTGCATATGAAACATCCTGTAGGAGGTCCTTTTCTTCCGGAAGTCTCTCCAGATTTATTGTTTCCATCATTGAACTTGTTAGCGTTTCCACTATTAAAGTTGTTCCTTTTCTGATCTTTACGGAAATCTTTCCCACCGAAGCGAGATCTCTTTCCTTTTGACTTAGCAGCTTCCCGAACAGGTTCATCCTTCTTTGGAGTTTGTTTGGCCATGACCTCGCTGTCCTTCTTTTGCTCCTTTTTCTCTTGGCGATGAGAATCAGCTTTGAGTTTCTGCTCCTGCTTTATAGCCTTTTCATAGACTAAGTCCATGGTAGTTGGACCATGCATGTCCACTTCACCACCAATTTTTCCATTTAGCCCAAGTATGAACTTTCTGATGCGGAATCGTTCATCCTTATGGTAAATCGGAACATACCGAAGGAGTCTTGTGAACTTTTCCCAGTATTCATGTACTGACATAGTTCCTTGTTTTAATTCTTGGAAGTCAGAAAGTTTCTGATCATAGAATAATTGTGGTAACCACCGCTTACGGAAGATTTCCACAAATTCTCCCCACGTCAATTTCCAAGAACTTATATCCAACTCCAATTTCTTGTTCATCCACCAATTTGAGGCTTCCCCTGCTAATTGGTAGGCTCCCCAAGCTACCTTTGTTACTTCGTCATAATTTCTTATTTCAAAGTATTTTTCCATTTGGACAAGCCAAATTTCTGCTTCATCACCTCCCGCACTACCATCAAACTTAGGTGGTATTATCTTTTTCATGTCCCTTGACAGTTCAGTAGAAATTATCTTTTTATTCCTCTCGACGGAATTGGTTGGTGATTTCTCCCTTTCATCATTATGTCCGTGAGAAGAACTTGCAGCTTCTGTATTATCAATGTTTAACTCTTTTTCTAACTTATCCCTTTCTCTTTCACTCTCAATATTGGACAACCTTGCTAGAATCAGGTCTAGGGTTGCTTGTACTCCTATGTCTCTTTGTTCATCATCCTTGCTTGTTCCGGGTTTGTTACGCATCCTTTCGTAAGTTTTCACCATGATTTTATGATTGATTTATACCTGATATCTTATCTAAGTTAGATTCTTTAACTTATGATAAAATAGAAAACGTAAAAGCTTTCAAGATATAAACACATAATATACCAAGCAAGTTTTGAAGTATACACAAATCTTTGATAAACACAGAAATTTTTATTTATTCAAAAGGATTTAAACATCCATCGATTACATAGAATGACTATTGAGATAGTCAAGAGGTGAATATCCCTCTGATTCAGTCTCAGAAGCATAGCTAAGAGGAGTATATCCTACAGATTGAGAATATTGCTGAAATCTATCATTTTCCTCATCTCTAATCTGCTCTTCTCTATCCCAAAAAGGATAATATCCATCAGTTTTATCTTCAGATACATAGTTAAGAGTGTTGTTGATATGGTGCTCATCAACAATAGGATCCATTATTTGAAAGTAAGGATCATTCTCAACTGGTGGAGTCCTCGGAGTGTATCCTACTGACTCATCACTGGAAGAAATGGTTATGATCTCAGCCAACGGAAGAACTCTAGGATCCCGGAAAATGAATGCTGGACTCGTGCTTTCCTCGGAAGGCATGTCCCTCGATAATGGTAAGGAATCAGATTTTCCCGGAGAAGTGTTGGGTAGACGGTTGAAAGCAGCTTCCATCTTCAGTCTACCTTTTACTTCATTGATACGGGAAAGAGCATGACTGACTGTTTCTGTGTCGCTTAACCAAATTGCATTTTCTTGGTTGGTTCCTAAGATAGTTCTAGTGATGGCCTCATTTTCCTTCTTGGCTTTCAGGTATCGTTCGTTACCGACTACAGTCTTCCTGGCTGTTAATCGTACGCGTACCATCCTGTCACAAGAATTTCACAACATTAGATAATGTTGGATTGAGGAAAATTGGCGGACTCATAGGTTCCTAGTGTTTTAAACCTAGGCTCTGATACCACATGTAACGAACACACTTGTACGATAAAATTAAAACTTTACAATTCATACATAAAAGTAAGAACAATACCATTTTGAACAAACAATTTCTTTTCAAAACATAAATAAGAAACATTTATTGCATCTATAAACTATTTCATTTCAAATGAAATTACAAAGCATGATGAGAAACATACATACATAGCCCGTAGGCTTTTGACACCAATAGAAATAAGAAGGTCCAGGAATCCGTCCTGTCAAGCTTTGGAGCATCCGTCGGGTGTTCGTGGAGGAGAAACATCACTCGAGCGTTTTTCCGCCAACCACGGACTTATAATGCGGTCCCCCGCACGATCATTTTTCAATGAACGGCCCTCCCTTCGAAGAAGAGATTGGTTGGGTAACCTTTAATGACTACCAACTGGACATAGTGCTGTGATTCTACAAAACTAGTTTTCGTGCTAACGGCAAATCACAAACTAGGTTGTATTTCGGAATCACGGTGAACTGACAGTGTAGTACAACAACTAAATGGTTCCTTACACTACTTTGGCCAAAGTGTTTACGTTCAACGAAGAACATAGGTCATATGTCACATTCACTAGCCAGGTTCAACTTGACTTAAGGCTATCTTAGTTCTACGCGTAGGTTGGTCTATCGGGGTAGTCCGTACCCTAGACTTCCTACAACATTTTACTACTGGAATGATGAATCTATTAAACAAGATACTACAACAGACGCCCTAATTCAGGATATATTCATCCTAGGGATACAATAACTTGATTAAGTTGTATGTATTAAGTTGTAGAGTATATCTTGCAAATATTCTTGACTCAACCCTAGTATCTAATATTTAAACACAAGCATATGCTCATTATACAGAGCCACTAAAACACAATGCAGATTGCTTTCCATTAACTAATGTAAAGTGTACATCATTGACAACAAAAGCCAAACAAAAGCCATGACAAGACTATATTCATGATAATGGTTAAGAAACTATTATTCTTTTTAGTTCAATCTTGAGATAATCCTACTCATTTCTTTCCAGTCATGACTATAATTCAGAGAATTATCAGATTAATATAAAAATAAGAGTTTAGCATGCCTGATTTAGCTTTCCACAAGTTTGGAAGATAGCTCCTTCACTGGCCTCTACTCAGATCACTTTCAGCTTGGATTCTTGAAACCAATTTCTCAACACAGTAAAGATAATTCCTGATTGCTCCTCTTCTATTCAAAGATTACCAGTAATTTCAACTTCTGCCTTCTAATATTAACACAATAACTTAGCAGTTCTTCTACTATGGCGAATTCACTTTTAGCTTTAAAATGCTCAAGAACTGACTGCAAATTCGTGTGTGAAAGAATGCCAAACGCAGGTTTATTTATAGGTTCATTTTTAAAACTGATTTCCACCTTCTATGGCGCCAGGACTGCCAGCAGGTTGAAGAATATTTCAAACTAAAAACGTGTATCAAATTGGTGAGGGTTTCGACCTCCATGTTTGACAGCAAGAAGTTCATTTTAATTCGAATTTGTTTCAGACTGTTAAAACTGTGACAACTTTCAACTGGCGCGTTTTTACAGTTAGGTTAAATGCCAAGTTTCATTTCTGACTTCTTCCTTGCTCAAATGGCGTACAGATTTCATTTTATTCACCAAGCAAGAGATGAATCGGCCATTTTCAGACGTCTGGCCCTAGTCGCGCGGGTTACCTGCGCGTTTTTCATTTTCCCTTCTGCATTTTCGCGTTTTTCTTCTTTATTTCGCTTTGGTAAAACTTTAATATTTTAATAGAGTTTTCAAAGTAAAATGACGCATTTATGCAGGCTCAAATTCGAAGATTAACATTTCAACGAATACATTTGAAAAATCCGCGTTTTCTAAGCAATTCGCAATTTTTATGAAATCTGCGATTTTTAAGTTCTTTCCAGATTTGCATTCGTATTTAATAAAAGTGCTTTACAATGTTTTAACTTTTATTTCATTTGATTTTGACAAATCTTTTATTTAAATATATTTGTTTATTATATTAAAATACTTACATAATATAGTTTATGCATAATTATTTAAATTATCAATTTAAATAATATTATATACATTTTAAACTATATTATATTAATATTTTAATATAATATTAAATATATTGAAATACTTAACATTATATTAATACATATATATTCATTTACATTATACATTAAACATGTAAATTTATATATATGTATTCGTATAATTTCAGAGGCAATGTATCATTACAATATAAAATTCATTTATCTCGTTAGCCGTGGGTATGTATATTTGTATATATATCTATATATATACTACATGTATAAGTATCCATAAATACATTTATATCGACACATACGTATGGCATATCCATCTGCTTAATACGTTTGTATCGACATGAATGTACTTATGGGTACTTGTACATATCGTATTCGTATGTACAAATACACATATCCACCTCTAACCAGAACTTATCATTTATAAGGTTATACTGGCAAGCATCACTTGTTCACACATTCAGAAGAAGACACGACTCCTAATGATACTAGACAAGCCTACAGATGACTTACCTTTAACCAAAACAATGACTTAGCTTACTTAGTTCTAAGGCTTGTGTGTGTATGTCCAGTTGGTATCCATTACTGTTTACCCGACCAAGTTCTTCCCCGAGTGATATCTCTCCTCTGTCTCGAGGTACGAACCTGTCTCCTGCAAATCATGAGATGACGACGGAAATCAATTGCTCAAAACCAAGGTAATATACATTAAGCATTGTAAAAGGTTAGAACAACATTATTCCATAACTCAATATGCTAATTTCATTCAAGAATTACAATAATAGAAGCATCAAATAAAGAGACAATCATTTAGGATACATCCAATTGATCACAAGAACAATTCAATTTATTCAACAAAAAGATTCCACATTTACAATGTACATCCTATGAATAGTAGCTATACAATCGGGGTGTAACAAATAGAGTGGGACTTATGATGTCTATAGATGGATACCACTACGTGTAGCCCTTTGATCTCTCCTTGAAGGGAGGCTATCTGTAGCTCGGCTTGCCTCAACACATCTTGCAATTGCTGGTTTCCTGCTGGCATCTCAGCTAGTGTTTTCCCTGTGAGGTCATCAAGTTAGCTCTGAAGAGCATCACATGCCTGATCGACACTATCTGCTCTCATCATGACTGTGTCTCACTTAGATAGAGTGACCTACATCTCCTTCAAGACCTAATCCCTCTATCCCTTAGTAGTGGTGGCATTAGCAGTCCATTGCACAATCTCTAGCTGTGCCTCCTCATAGGTCATCCTCAAATGCACAACTAACTTAAAGAGGTGGGCATGTTGCTCCACTAAAACTAGCTAGCAGGCATTGAGGATGGACCCCTGGAGTGGCACGGTTGGGGCCACCTCTAATTTTCACTAAGCTATGAACTCACTCCATCCCTATTTCCACTAGAACCATAGAGAGAAGAGATCCATTAGTATCATGAGATGTATATACATAAAACCAAAATTGAAGCATATAAATGAGATGAAAACTAAAATTATTGACATGAAATAACATTAAAAAAATACTGTACCTAGGTCCCTTGGTTGCTAGTGTGGATATGGAGGTGGAGAGACACTAGGAACAACACTGCTCACATCAGGTGTCACTCCTGGAGCCAATAGGGCTATTGTTAGATCAACAGAAGGTGTTGGCATCGTTGTTGAGATCAGAATGGTGGGTGGAGGCGAGGAAATCCTCTGCTACCACCTCAATCTTGCCTTTTTTGTACCTTCCACAACCTATTTCTATCTTCCATCTCCATCTCTCTGCCTCCACCTCTGCATTGGTGGCACATTGCCTTGAAGGCTGGGACCCCCCTTGGGGCATTCATAAGAAAAAGTGCAGGGCAATGCATGATCCACCAAGTGTTGAAGCCTCTCACCATGCCAACATCAATGATAGTGAGCGTCGACAACTGGTCTCGATCAGGCTCATCATTGTTTAAAAGGATGATGTTTGTGATCGATGATTACCGATGGTCACCTTGTCTCATCATGCTCCTCATGACTTGTGCATAGGAAGGCATAGTGGGAGGGATGGTTTGGATGATGTTGAATTGGCACATAACCCTCCTCCAATAAGAGGGAACGATGAAAAAATTAGTGCGACCTAAGAAAAAATGTTCATGTTGCATGTTCCTGAGATACCTACTATCATTGACCCACTAGAACCATTGGTAGGGCTACTATCTCACTTGATCAGATCTCAAAACATTAAACTGTAATTGCCAAAACTACAAATCACCATGCCTTCACTATCTGATAAGCTAATGAGCCATAGGTACTGAATAATCATGAGCTTGGGGTTACTCTGTTGGTCACGTGCATGTGATATGAGAAAATACCCACACTTGTAGTAAGGTGCATGTGGTTAGACTCTAAAAATCATAATGCACACACTTTCCAAGCTCATGGTACAAGTGTGTGAGCATGCTACACCCCCACATGATGATGGTTCTTTGCTCCTCCATCTCTTTGATAGTATACATAAGGCCCCCGTGAAGATGGGATCCCAACAAATATATCATGACTCATGCAACCATAGTGATAACCATAATACATAATAACAAGGGCATTATAGCACTCCCCTACTTGAACCAATGAGTGTAGATATGGCCGGTCCCATCGCCATCGTCAAAGCAGCCCAAGAAGTACCAGACCCTATCTACCCACTCCTGAGTAGAGCATGTATCATCAATAATGACTCTCCACCTATGGATAGGAAGACCCAAAATGCAATAGATGTCCTCTAATGTGATGGTCATCTTACTTGTCAAGAGGTGGAAAGTCGATGTGGTGGAATCCCACCGCTCCATAAGTGCCATCAACATGCAGTCATGGTAGAGCATCTCTGACAATCAATAGACATGCCATAGACCAATCTGCCATAAAATCATCTCCTCTCCATTAGATAGTTGCTCATGTTGATCTCAGAAGAGGCATAACACCTTCCTGATAGGATGCTCCCTCATCTTTGGATAGTATTGAAAAAGTGAAAAAAGACTCAAGTCAGATTATCTGATGTGGAGAATTCTAAAAAGTTGCTAAGTAGCACCTCTGGGATGCAGGAGCACCACACAGATGTCTGCATGGTGTGATGTCATCCTAGGGTTCACCACTAGAGTTGGCTAGATGCTAGCATAGCCTAAGGACCCCAAGGCACTAGTGGGATGCCAACACATGAAGAGGATGCACACACATAATTGGAACGATTTCACTCTATTTTTTCTAAAATCTAGCTAAAAATCTTGAAAAATATACTAAAAACAAAGTTCATTGACTCAATTAGTCTAGATCGACGTGCTCGGCAACATTCTGCCATAGCTAGTTCAGTTTGGGCTCCTCGTACTCATGTTTGGGTGGCATTTTTCTAAATTTTCTCTCATAAAAGTCAATAAAACTGACATGGTGAATAGTGAAAATGACCCTTCTAGGTGCCCACTTGGGTATATATAGGCTCCTTGAGCCCCATTCTTCCTAGTGATTGCAGTTCCTCTGTTTCTCCTAATTTTACCTCACTAGGCTGGGGGAAAACTCAAGAGGGGGCATTTAGTCACCTCTTTACCATATTTTTCTTCTAAACCATCAAATTTTTTCTTGATAATTCTTCTTTCCTTGGTAGCTTCCACCAAATTTTTTGGACTAACTTAAAATTTGAGTTTTGCAAAATCAAACTTTGTACATGTTTTCACAACATATACTGTATACTTCACTGAGTTTGATTGCTGGGGGGCATCTTTTGTACCTGCCTACTTGACCTCTGTGTCCTCTAGAATATCCTTTTGGCATGAAAAAATTGTAAAATTTCAAGTTTTTAGTGTTTGTTCTCTTTTCTACTTTAGTATGGCTAATTTTTCCCAAAATCAAGCCCAGTAAAGTGGGGGAAAAATGTGATGTCACAAAATTGCACCTTAGAGGAAATTTCACATTTTAGTAGTTTGCCTTGCATTTATTACATCTAAGCACATTTATGATAAGAGCCTCATCGGTTGAAATTTCATGATTCTAACTCCATGAGGTCCAATGATGAAGCGACAATAATCTTCCACCTCACTTTCTAAAAAATGATGTGTTGGATACCTATGTGGCACACTAGCGTCTTAGCGGTTTTCTAAGTTTGAAATGAGGAATCTCAGAATATTGGCTCGTGAGATGTGTCCCTGTAGTCATATTTCTAAGTGTAATGGCTCCTCCCACCCTTGCAGCAACAAAACTCCCTTTCTTTCCCTCATTTTGGGGGTTCACTCTCATTCTAACACTTGAATTCTTCAATCTCACTCCATTTTCTACTCTTCCTTCTTACAATATCACTTCTACAAGCAAAGCTTTGCTAGAATGAGGTCCCTCCAACATCCAAAGCTCTCTTCCAAGTATTCGATGGTGCATTCGTGTGTTCAAGAGGGGGTCAAGGACTGTTGATAACACTCTCTTGATCTTATCTATTTGTGAATAGATTACTTTGCTTACTTGCTATCTTGTGGTGTAGGCTCTCCTCCTCAAGTGGGGATTGTTTTCACCACTCTTGTTTTACTTTGTTTCCTCTCTCTATCTATCTGGCTGTCCATGGAGGTGGGAACACAAAAACGAGGGTTTGACTACGGTAAGCCCCTATTGTACCCAAAATATTTTTTTTGCTTCATTAAGGAATTTTGATAAAAATGTTCAAAATCTTGTAAAATTGTCGTCAAAATTCAATAAAGGTTAAAATCTCTAAAAATGCCAATTTGCTATTCTTAGAAATTTTTGAACAACAAATGAATCATGGGTTTTTTTTGGGTTTATTTCCTAGAGGATACTTGCAAAATTTTGAAAATTTTGAAATTAGGGTTTTAGGCCCGTAGTTTTAGAAAATCCCTAAAAATAGTATCTTTCTAAAAATGGCTCAAAATTATTTTGATTGGTTAATCTTTTGCCATGATCGCATTGGTCTAATTAGAATTGTCAAAAATTCAATTTTCCTTTGGTGGCTCTATTTCACTTTTTCAGAAGAAAAGTTAGGATGTTCGAGGTCATCAATGGAAGATGGCCATTACTAGGTGTCAAAATCTAAGCTTCAAACACTTCACAAAACAATGTATGGCAAAAGATGCTCAAAAAATGGTCAACAACAGAGGGAAAATTTCTAAAGTTAAAAAATTCAAAAAATAAGCTAAGTCTAGAAAAGCTTGGATTCCTTGTTTCAAGGAAGATGCTTGGAAGTCAATGCCTTGGTCAAAATTTCAAATGTCGATGCATGTGAAATGATGAAAGCAATCACAATGGTGAACATGATCACGTTGTCAACAATGCAGATAAAACAGTCAGCAAGATGGTGAACGCGAAGCTCAAGGAGGATTGAAAATCAGAAAAAATGACTGACTCTAGAGCCAAAAGTGCCCCTGCAAGTTAGGGGTGCCCATGAATTCAAGAGGTCAAAGGCAATTGTTAGAATTGTAGTGTTGGGGGTCTTCTTCAGAATTCTATAGGATTTCCAATGAATCCATCAGATCGTTCAACAGATTCATCAAACACTGAAAAATGACAATTAGATGGAAGATGCTGAAAGTCAACAGAAACTCAAAAGTAGCAATTTATCAAGGAAAAAGCACCCCTACAGACTAGGGGCACCCAAAATTAAAGAGCTCAGAAGTCAGAATTTGGGTTAATCACCTCCAAGAGATTCATCTAGCATTTAGCCTAGCTTTATAGTGAATCTATCTGCTAGCTTAGACGACCCATCAAATGCCTATGGCTACTGATCAAATAGACACGCGAAACAAAGGATAAATTGAAGTTCATCAAAGAAAAAGTGCCCTTGATAACTATGGGTGCCCAACATTTTCAACAACCAGATGTAGGTTTGCAGTTGTCTTCTCCAATATATTCTTCTTAGAATTTTTCCAACTTTGCAATGAATCCAACATCTAGTCCATGTGGCTTGTCAAATGCTCATAAACGAAGATCAAGTGAGAAAATGTTGAAAGTTAAAGCAAGTTTAAAACATGAAAATTGGCTAAGTATAGAGAAAAATCACCTTGCTAGCAAAAGGCATCCAACTTTTTGAAGCATCAGATGTAGCTTTCAAGTTTCACAACTCCCAAGAAGTCCTTCTCAATTATGATTAGGCTTCGTGATGAGTCTATTGGCAGGTTCATTGGAGTAGTCAAACATCCAGCAATGAAGACCAAACTAGAGCATTTTGTCAAGAGCTGCAAAGTGAGAATTATGTATCAAAAGAATAAAAGCTCCCCTACAGGCAAGGGGAACCTAGGAATTTGAGCCCTTAGAATAATCTTTCAAGATTTTCCAAAAAAATCATCCTTTCCAAAATTCTTTAGGCTTTTCATTGAACATCTCAGTTTGATCACATGATTCATCAGTCACTGTTCATCGCAGATTGAAGCACGAGAGGTAAAATGGAGAAAGTTGAAAAATCATTGAAAATTGGTTAACATTGGCAAACAAAGGCACCTTATCTCAAGAAGGCACCCAAGAATTCAAGCCACCAGAACCAATTTTCAATATTTGCAGCTTCCAAGAACATCTTCTCAGATTTGATCATGCTCCACAATGAATCTGTTAACCAAACCTCAAGATCAATTAGATGTCCGGGATCAAGGGTCAAACATAAGGATTTTATCACCATAAAAGATAATTTTTTTTACCAACTTTGGAAAACTTGGATGCCTTATCTCAAGGTGGGCCTAAGTCAACTTGAGTTATAGATTTTTGAAGACTTTTCTCATGCTTGGCTGCCCAAAATTTTTGGGTTTCTTTCAGTTAACTAATCATGCTAGATGACTCCTAAATTAGGGTTTTAACGAGTTAACTAATGCTTCCCAAAGTCTATTTATCAAGCATTTAAGTGTCCTTTTTCATTATTCTTGTAGGTTGACTTCAAATGCAAAACATAGAATTTTATTCTCTACAACATTTGAAGGATCAAATGGAAGGGGTTTTCAACGTTCTTCATATTTTCAAGATTAGGTTGTACAAAAGAACATCTTTCCATAAGGCATCTTTCCAGGGCATCATTTTTCAAAGATAGAAGTTCATAATTTTTAGCTTCCATTGATCTAGGTCTAATTCTTTTTCAATATTCTCTAAAATTCGAAATTTTTTTGACAGCTTCTTCAGCTTCCACCCCTAAGGTTTCTTGCACATTCAAGAAAAAATGATATTTTCATAGATCTGACCATCTAGGTTTGTTCAACATGAAATTGGCCACAAAACCCATGTCCTAGATTTTCTTAGGAAAATTGTCTCACTGCTTCCATTGTTTAGGGTTTTTGAAAAAAATCACCTTTTTGAAAAAACTGATCAACTGGGTTTATTCAAAGACAAGTGCCTACAAAACCCATTTCTCACATTTTCTCAGGAAAAAATTGCTTCATAGCTTCTACCTTTGAGGGGTTCTTGCATGTCCTTGAAAAAATCATTTTTTTAGAAAACAAATGAGCTGGGTATGTTTAGCATGATGTTCTGTACAAAACCCATATCTCATATTTTTATCCAAATTTTTTCCTTTTTCTACCTCTTGGCGAAGCTATTTTTATCTTTTTTGTAGAACTTGTTTGAACATATCCATGTTCATAGTCAGACTTCACAGTTTCATCATGCAATACTCTTCCATTGAGAAAAATCAAGAAAAACATCAAAAGCATAAAGCCACAGAAGAAATAGAGGTCATCACTCCAGTTACAAAGCCGCTTAAGTTATAATCAGTGAACTGTGAGTTGAAGTGTGTAGATATTTGGAGGATTGCTCAAGTTGTTGACAAACAGTAAACTGATAGTTAAGGCATGTGATGATCTCCAAGGATAGAATTTAGATCAATAGTTAACTTGATGCCTTTTCCAGGTTAATTGGTTGTCCTCTTTTCATGCATTTCTATCCTTAGAGATATTTATTGTACAGTTGGAGTCTTTCTTTAAGTTTTAGACCAGTTAACTAATATAGTCTTTCCAGTTAACTATTAGCTATCTTTGTTTAGACATAAGAATAAAATCTTGCTAATTGGCAAGACTAATTCTTAACACAAGGAGATTTTAGGGTTCCCTACTCCTATGTTTGTGTATAAATAAGAGCAGCCTTGCTCATTATTTCTTTACCGTTATTGCTATAACAAAAATTGCTAAGCCTTAGTGCCTTCAAGCTTTGCTAGTCAATATCTGTTCACTTTGTTTAGTGTTATTTTGTTGATCATATGTTGTATGTTTGTCCTCTTGATACAAGTTGTTGTCCCAAACATGTAATTATTGATTGAGTTTGAGGAAATAAATCTTATGTCAACAGTGATTTGATCCAAAGTCTCAAGATATTTTAGTATTGTTGTTTTTATAATCTTTATTTTGATCTACACCTCAAAATTACAATGATTCTTTGAGGGAATTCTGAGATCAAGTTTATCATTTGATGTTTTTCTTTTATAATCTTTGTTTCAACTTTCATCCGAAAGTACAATGAGTCTTTAGATGCATTCTAGAAATAAGTTTGTTTAAGCTTTGTGTTAACCAAAATCATTCCCCATTTACTTTTAAATCCTCTTTCTATGAATTTTCTCAAGGAGATAGAAGTGTTATAAGTTTAGGCCTAGTTGTAGTTGAAGTTATGAAACTAGAGAAAACCTCAACTACAACACAAAGAATTTTATAACCTTGTGCTCTCAGCTATGATAAAAAGATAGGAATTTAGTTTATTTTTTCTTTTTACACATAATCAAAAAAAGAGGGAGCTTCCCCTCCTAATTTGAAGAGTGGTATAACTGTGCATAGTTGTTCATTTGCAATATGCACACCAGAGGTGCAAATTGAAATTCCAGTAGTTTTATGGCACCCATTGTGGGGTACGAGGCATTAAAATTCAAAGAAAGCTAATGCTTTATGACACTAAAATTACCATCTGGCATCCTATTGCATGATCCATACATAATCAATGGATGATAACAACAATAATGCTGACAATAATGATAGAAATTAGAGACGTGGACACCTTCATTACCTTGGGGTAATAGCGTTAGACCTTTGGATTTTTAGGTAAATCATGAGTTACCTAAAGGGTGATGGAAGCACTTTCCCCAGTTTCACAAAAATGGAAGTCAACACTTGGATGAACATTTTCTGCATTCACAACGGCTTGCATCATCTTACATGTGGCAAATGAAGACATCACAGTTTGCCTCTTTGTGGAGACTCTTATTGGGAATGTTGTTGATTGGTTCAATCACTTGGAGCCAAGAATTATTACAAGTTGGGAACTATGAGAGAAATTTTTAGTGAGATTCAAGTCCGTTAAAGAAAATCATCTATTGTTTTCCCAACTTGCAAATTCAAAAATGGAACACAACGAGCCCATGAGGGAGTTTGTAGAAATATTTAATCATCTTGTTACAAGGCTTTCTTCTACACTTAATCCGTCATCGAATATTCTAATGAGCTATTTCATAAATGCTCTTCCATCAGAGATAGCCTTCTTCTTGAAGAAAATAAAAGAAACAAAATTGACGGATGAGCAAGAACACGCCATCGAGCTGGAGGATAATATGATCACCTCCAGAAAGATGGAGAAGGAATCAATCATACCTCTAGTTTAGAGTTTTGCATATCCACTACTACAAAAGGTAGCCAATGAAATGCTTGCACTATCACCACCAAAATACCAACCTCAGCAACCTTACCAATAGAAAGGAAATAATTTTCATCCTTTTTCCAGGCCACGATTGCCAACACCTCCACCAAGACAAATAGTTAAAGCTACACATAATGTAGTATTTTTTTCTTTCCATTAGATTGATGCACATATCGATACAACATGTCTTGAGAAATTAAGAACGAATCAAATCATGGGACACATTGATGTTGCACCCAGTTCAAGTTTTCTCACGACACCAAGTTCGAATGTTGTCTTACCATAGATGAACAACTTCGATGGTGAATTTGTTGAGGGATACTTTGAACCTATTATTAAAGAAAAAGAAGACCTCCGCCACTACTCTCTTGCAATAAATCACAAAATACATTCAATTCCTATGTTTACACATGATCTACACTTGAAAGCACAAAAGGAAGAAAAAGAGAGGAAGAGAGCTAAAGAAAAAATTAAGGAAGTGGTTGCAACTTCCACTTTTAAAATTCACAAGAGAATGCTAAAGCGGTTGCTCAAGACTCATCTTTATAAAATTTTGACATTGTAAACTCCATGATGAAGACCAAGGCTAAAATTTCACAATTGGAGTATCTTCATGATCACCCTAAGCATCTGGATACAATAATGTAATATGTAAAGAAAGAGGCTATCATTCATCCTATATTTCTTGAGTCATCTATTCTAATAGGAGAAAATCCTAAACCCTTCTATATATCTTTGTATATAGGAGGATTCAAACTGAGTAATTGCATCATAGATTAAGGAGCTTCAGATAATGTCATGCCTTTACAAGTGACGAATGCATTAGGAATTTCATACACTAAGACACATGACAAGTGTTATTCACTTGAATCTAAGTCGGTACCATTGGTCGGAAAATTGAAGGATGCTCATGTAAGGTTGGCAGCTTGTATGGAGAAAAAGATAATGATGAATATTCTAGTGGCTGGCATTCTAGCCAGCTACGAGATGTTGTTAAGTCAGAGTTTTTGAAGAGATCTTGGTGGTGTAATGTAGATAGATTGGTCATCTACAACCATTCCTATAAAGGAGGGAAAAATAAAGATGTAACCTAAGCCCAAATACCTAGTCATAGTGGTGAAATCCTTTGACCCTGTAACCCAAATTCTATATCAAGAAACGAGTCCTGGTAATTATGCAACTCTATCAAAAATTGAAGACCAGAACATTGCTTGTCCTACAAAGAGACTGATGGAGGATACAAAGTTATGGAAAATATAGTTCGATGGGGGTTGTCCAATTGTGAGTTTAGGAGTAGGGGAAATGATCATATCCCCTAAAGGACAGTTGTGCCCATCTACACAATTGGAATTCATTGAAGCTGATAAAGAGTCACTTTTGTTAGGCCTCAAAAATGTTGAAGACATGGGAATCAAACTCCTATGTGTTAAGGGCGATGTAGAGATAATCAATGAGCCAATCAAAGGATATTTCCAAGTTAGAAAGGATCACCTATGACATTATAGAAACTATGTTTGGAACTCGATTGATTGGTTTGAATCATTCAACATCCCGAGGACAGACGAAAACAAAACTAATGCCTCAATGGTATCAACTTTCCCATTTACGTCATATTCTGACTTTTGTCATAGTACCTTTGCATGGATATATGAAAAGTTGAGAATCTTCATCCTAGAGGAATTGTCTCCCGAAATACCCATCAAAAGAGAAGTGAAACCTTTCAGGAAGAAGCGACATGGATGGAAGGCTCTTCCCATTGCCATATAGTGGACAATATCTAAAGATTTTTTTATTATTTTTATTATTCAAGGGGTAAACGCTTTTGACCGGAGCTATGAACCGGATACAACCATTCAACAATACCACCCCAACAGGGTTTGAACCTTGGTGGAAAGATCAAAAAAGCCACCTATAAACCATCACACCATGCCAATACCGGCAATATCTAAAGAACTTCATCCCTTTGGGGGTGGAGTAATTTTTTTTAGTAATTTTCTTTTTGTTTTTCGTTATGTCTTAATGTATTTCCTTGTTTTGTAAAATTTTGGTCATGTTTTTAGTCTTGTTTTAGGTGTTTTTAGGTGTTTTGGTTTACCAAATGACCTTGACTCTATTGCCCAACTAATAAGACACCAGTCTATGCTTGAATATCGAAAGATTCTTGGTTCTCCTATGCCATAAGTATTCGACATGGTCCCTAGACAGAGCCAAATGTTGTACCCAAAATAAAATTTTTGCTTCATTAAGGCATTTTGATAAAAATGGTCAAAATTTTGTAAAATTGTCGTCAAAAGTCAACAAAGGTTAAAATCTCTAAAATTAACAATTTTCTATTCTTAGAAATTTTTGAACAACAAACGGATCATGGGGTTTTTCTAGGTTTATTTCCTAGAGGAAGCTTGCAAAATTTTAAATTTTTTGAAATTAGGGTTTCATGCCCCTATTTTTAGAAAAACTCTAAAAATAGGAAAAATGATTTTGATTCATTAATATTTCATCACGATCACATTGGTCCAATTAGAATCATCAAAAAGTCAATTTTCCTTTGGTGGGTCTATTTTTCTTTTTTAGAAGAAAAGTTAGGACCTCAAGGTCATCAATGGAAGATGGCCAGTATGAGTTGTCAAAATATAAGCTTCAAAATCTTCACAAAATAGTCTATGGTGAAAGATGCTTGAAAAATGGTGAATGACGGAGGAAAAACTTCAAAAGTTGAAAAATGCAAAACATAGGCTAAGTTTGGAAAAGCTTGGATGCCCAGTTTCAAGGAAGATGCTTGGAATTCAATGTCTTGGCCAAATTTTCAAATGTCCATGCATGTGAAATTATGAAAGCAATCACAACGGTGAATGTGGTCTGGTCATTGAAAATGCAGCCAACACAATCAACAACACAGTGAATGCAAAGCTCGAGAAGGATTGAAAATCATAGAAAATGAGTGACTTTGGAGCCAAAAGTGCCTCTGCAAGCTAGGGGCACCCAAAAATTCAAGAGGCCAAAGGACGCTATTAGAATTTGTAGTGTTGGGGTCTTCTTCAGAATTTTGTAGGCTTTCTAATGAATCCATTAGCTTGCTCAACAAATTCATCAAAAACTGACAAATGAAGATCAGATTGAAGATGCTAAAAGTCAACAAAAACTAAAAAGTGGGATTTATCAAGGAAAATGCACCCTTGTAGGCCAGGGGTGCCTAGAAATTGAAGAGATCAGAAGTTAGAATTTGGGTTAATCACCTCCAGGAGATTCATCTAGCATTTATCCTAGCTTTGCACTGAATCTATCTTCCATCTTAGAAGACCTATCAAATTCTTGTGGTTGTTGATTGAACAAACACTTGAAATGAAGCATAAATTGAAGTTCATCATAGCAAAAGTTCCCTTGCTGGCTAGAGGCACCCAAAATTTTTGGCATCCGGATGTAGGTTTGCAGTTGTCTTCTCCAAGACATCCTTCTCAAAAAAATTCTAGCCTTGTGACGAATCCAACATCCAGTCCATGGGACCTATCAAATGATCATAAACAAAGATCAAGTGAGAAAATATTGAAAGCTAAAGCAAGTTAAAAACATGAAAATTGGCTAAGTATAGAGCAAAAAGTACCTTGCTAGAAAGACACCCAAATTTTTGAAGCATTAGATGCAACTTTTAGGTTTCACAACTCCCAAGAAGTCCTTCTCAGTTATGATTAGGCTTCGTGACAAGTCTGTCAACAAGTTCATTGGAGCAATCAAACATCCAACAACGAAGACCAAATTGAAGCATTTTGTCAAGAGATGCAAAGTGAAAATTATGTTTCATAAGCACAAAAGCGCCCTTATAGGCCAAGGGTGCCTAGGAATTTGAGCCCTCAAAATCAGCTTTCAAGATTTTCCAAAATAGTCATCCTTTCCAAAATTCTTCAGGCTTTTCATTGAACATCTCAGCCTAATCACATGATTCATCAGTCACTGTTGATCACATATCAAAGCACGAGAGGTAAAATGGAGAAAGTTGAGAAATCACTAAAAATTGGTTAACACTAGCAAACAAAACCACCTTATCTCAAGAGGGTGCCCAAGAATTCAAGCCACCAAAACTAGTTTTCAAGATTTGTAGCTTCCAAGAACATCTTCTCAATTTTGATCATGTTCCACAGTGAATTTTTCAACCAAACCTCAGGATCAATCAGATGCCCGAGATCGAGGGTCAAACAAAGGTATTTTATCACCAAAAAAGATGAAAATCTTAAAAAATTTACTAACTTTTATAAACTTGGACACCTTATCTCAAGGTGGGTCCTAGTCAACTTGAGTTATAGATTTTTGAAGACTTTTCTAATGCCTTGGCCACCTAAAATTTTGGGGTTTCTTCCAATTAATAATTAATCACGCCAAATGACTCCTAAGTTAGGGTTTTCATGAGTTAATTGATGCTTCCAACTCCAAAGTCTATTTATCAAGCATTTGGGCACCCTTTTTCATTATTCTTGCAAGTTGACTTCAAACACCAAACACAAAATTTTATTCTCTACGACATTTGAAGGATCAAATGAAAGGGGTTTTCAATGTTCTTCGTATTTTCGAGATCATGTTGCACAAAAGAATATCTTTCCATAAGGTGTCTTTCTAGTGCATCATTTTCAAAGATAGTTCATAATTTTCATCTTCCATCGATCTAGGTCTAATTCTTTTTCAATCTTCTCCAAGATTGGAAAAATTTTCAACAACTCTTCAGCTTCCACGCCTAGGGTTTCTTGCATGTTCAAGAAAAAATAATCTTTTCACGGATCCAACCATTTGGGTTTGTTTAGCATGAAATTTTCCACAAAACCCACGTCCTAG
Source organism: Sequoia sempervirens (assembly GCA_007258455.2). NCBI lineage: Eukaryota > Viridiplantae > Streptophyta > Pinopsida > Cupressales > Cupressaceae > Sequoia > Sequoia sempervirens. Next base: position 4,732,411 of record VDFB02086081.1, read on the forward strand.
ATTTTTCCAAGAAAATTGCGTCATTGCTTCCATTTTTAGGGTTTTTGAAAAATCACCTTTTTCAAAAAACTGACCAACTGGGTTTATTCAACACACAGGAACCTATGAAACCCATATCTCACATTTTCTTAGGAAAAAATTGCTTTATAGCTTCTACCTCTGAGGGGTTCTTGCATGTCTGTGAAAAAATTAGTTTTTTAGAAAATGGACAATCTAGGTATATTCAACAGGATGTTCTCTACAAAACCCATATCTCAAATTTTTATCCAAAAATTTGCCTCTTGTCACCTCTCGACAAAGATATTTTTAGCTTTTTCATAGAACTTGTCTGAACATATCCATGTTCATAGTCAAATTTCATAGTTTCATCATGCAATACTCTTCCATTGAGAAAAAATAAGAAAAGTGTAAAAATCATAAAGCTACAGAAGAAACAAAGGTCATCACTCTAGTTACAGAGTTTCCAAAGTTACCAATCAGTGAATTGCGAGTTGAAGTGTGTAGATATTTCCAAGATTGCTCAAGTTGTTGACAAGAAGTAAAGTGATAGTTAAGGCATGTGATGATCTCCAAGGATAGAATTTAGACCAACAATTAACTTGATGTGTTTTCCAAGTTAAATGGATGTCCTCTTTTCATGCATGTCTGTCCTTAGAGATATTTATTGTATAGTTGGAGACTTTCTTGAAGTTTTAGATAAGTTAACTGATGTAGTCTTTCAAGTTAATTGTTAATTAAATCTTTGTTTAGACATAGGAACAAATCTTGCTGATTGGCAACACTAATTGCTAACACAAGGAGATTTTAGGGTTCCCTACTATTTGTATAAATAAGAGCAACCTTGCTCATTATTTCTTAACTGTTATTACTATAAAAAAATTGCTAAGCCTTGGTGCCTTCAGGATTTGCTAGTCAATATATGTTCACTTTGTTTAGTGTTATTTGATCGATCATATATTATATGTTTGTCATCTTGGTACAATTTTATATCCCAAACATGTAATTATTGATTGAATTGAGGAAATAAATATTATCCCAATAGTGCTTTTATGCAAAGTCTCAAGATCTTTTAGTATTGTTGTCTTTATAATCTTTATTTCAATCTACACCTCAAAAGTACAATAAGTCTTTGAGGGAAATTTGAGATCAAGTTTTTCGTTTCATGTTTTGTTTTTATAATCTTTATTTCAGCCTACACCTCAATAGTACAATGAGTCTTTGAGGGAATTCTGAGATCAATTTTATCGTTTGATGTTTTTCTTTTATAATCTTTGTTTCAGCTTTCATCCAAAAGTACAATGAGTCTTCAGATGCGTTCTAGAAATAAGTTTGTTTAAGCTTGTGTTAACCAAAATCATTCCTCGTTTACTTCTAAATCCTCTTGCTTTGAATTTACTCGAGGAGATAGAAGCGTTATAAGTTTAGGCCTAGTTGTAGTTGAAATTACAAAACTAAAGAAAACCTCATCTGCAATGCAAAGTGTTTTATAACCTTGTGCTCTCAGCTAAGATAAAAATATAGGAATTTAGTTTACTTTTTCTTTTTATGCATAATCAACAAAAGAGGGAGCTTCCCCTCCTAATTTGAAGAGTAGTCTAACTATTCATAGCTATTTGTTTCTAATACGCACACCAGAGGTGTGAATTGAAATGCCAACAACCCCAACATTTTCCTTGTTCATCTTGTGTGTAGGTTGCCAATGTGAGGCTTGGAGAAAGATTTCAAACACTCAATCATTTGTAAGTTCTCCCTTGGATTTTCTTTGTGTTTATATCATTTCCTACTTTCTATTCATTTATTTTGCTCAATAGACCTTAGATCTGTATACGATAGTGGGATTTTAGGTTTTCTATCCAAGGTTCTAGTTCTCTTTTTTCCTTGGATTCCGGTGCATCCTTTAGACCCCAAGGCGTCAGCTGGCATCCTGATTCTGTTCTACTACCTTCTAGCTGAGAGCTAGTCCTTCTAAGGTAGAGATCCTAAAACCCTGCTCTCTTGGATTCTGAAATAGTCTTCTGGAATAGTTAGTCTATGTATGACCTTCTTTGCAATTTCTTCATTCAATAGAATTTTAGGTAGTTAAGGGTAGTTCGCTCCCTGGGATTCTCTTGAGAACGAAGAGACTCATGAGCAGTAAATTTTCCTTATCTCACAGTGAGAATTGAGAGATATTTCTTTGAGTTTTTGAGAGCTATTTGTTTGTGAGTTTTTGAGTGTTGGGAAAGATGTTAGAATTGGAGATAAGCTAAAAGTAGAATGAGGAACAAGCAGAGTATTTGGGATTAGGCTTTGAGGACAATTTCTTCATTGAAAGCTAAATTTCTAGGTATGCCTGTATGTCTTATTCATTATTCTCTTCTATTAAATGTCATGTTTACTTATGTTTGCAAGTTCTTAAGGAATTGTTGATTGTATATTATATAGAGCCTGCTTGTATGTTGATTGGAGGAATCTTATTATTTTAAATATACATATATATATTATGTTATAAGTGTGTGATTGTATGTGTGAATCAAAGTTAACTAAAAGGTATTATTATAATATCTAAGATATCATAAGCCAAATGTATGTTTACATGAGTTGTAATGTTGGGAAATGGTATGATATAGATGTGTTTTGTTGATATTTTCAGTTTATGATGTTATGTAAACCTATGCATGTAATGCCGTTTGTTCCTAGGATTAGGATAAATACAGGTTGGGAATAACCTAGTTGGTTAGCTAGATCGCTTGAGTGTACATTACCTTTTGGGATGGAATCATGTTATGCTATATGTGGAATAATCTCATCAAGAGTTATTGTGGTCATGTTATTTACCAAATTGAGCAAGGGGGTGGGTGAATATATGACACCACTTCATAGAAAGTGAGTTTGATATATTATCAAATATTTGGCCATAGTAAGTGTAAGTTACCACTATATACACTTGCCAGTTCACCATGAGCCAGTATTGCATAACTAGTAGGGAGTGTCATGCATGTAGGCAAGCACCTACTATATGGAAACACTAATGTGTGATGGACTGCAATAAGTTCATGGTTTGATGAAAAGAACTTGGGTGATACTCTCCCTCATGTAGTTAGCAACAAATATTTGAGGATGTATGCTCCAACAAGAGGAATCTAGACCAATTTTACTTTATTTCATTGATCTCTTGAAAGCTATGTATGTAATCATGATCTTGTATCTTTATGGAAAATGTATTTGAAAAATGAAATCATTACTTGGGATTATGTAATGTTACTTTATTCATGCAATGGGATTTGAAATGGGTTTATTTTGAATATGCATCTTTGTTATTGAATTGGAATTTTTTTATTCTATGTGTTAGTAAACTTAAACTTTTCACATATGGGTTAAAACTTAGGTGAAAATACTAGGTAAAACATGGGGCTTGTTATAGGAGGAAGGACAAAAAGAAAATGCGAAAGGAAATCTAACTAAGGTGATGCATCAAATCACTTCTGTATCCACTCCTAACTTGCATAATGTAGATTAAAACCTCTAAAACATTACAGATAGTTTAAAAGATCACATGCATGATTTAAAGCCTGTCATATTGTCAAAATCTCACTCTACAAAAGAAAAGATAAAAAACAATAGCCAATTATTGATTCCACATAATTTGACATAGAATACCACGTCCTCTTCATTGTTGGGTAGAGAAAAATTACAAAGGCTCAAGGGAACACTACAAAATATTTAATCCTTCTCGTGAGGCACAATTGCTAAGGTCTATGAAAATGAAAATAAAAATTGTTGCTATCTCTATTCAAAACTACAATATTACAATCTATTCTCTGAGGAAACAATTAACTTATCTTCCATCGACTGAGAGATCCCCTCAAAAGATGAAAAATCCTCAATATATAGGCATTGTGGCCTTGCATGGCTGAGGCTTTATTGATGTGTACTCATGGAGTCTGAAAGAATCTTTTGTGTTGGGATTAAGGTTTCTCAACCTTAGTGAGTACCATGATTAACTTAATTAATTATTTTCCCCTAAGTTTCTAAATTTATTTATTAAATGCAATAATATTTATTTCCAAATTGCTAAGTTACTTTGTGGAACCCAGCATGGAGTTGGCAACCTACATGTAAGGTATGAAGTACAAGATTGTGACAGATGTCACATGGGTGCTCAATTAGGAATGAAGTATTAAACCCTCTAGAATGGGTGCCATGTTGACATGTGGTAGTTGGTTTTGGAAACAAGTCTTGGAAGGATCCACTTGTGTGCAAGCTTATCTTTTTGGAAAAGTGGAGGCAAGGAAAGGTGACACTTGTCACATAGGCACTCATTTGAGCATTGAAAATTATAAAATCCTCTATGGGGTGTGCCTAGATGCTATGTGACATGTTTTTGACTTGTTGAATGAAGCTGGAAGAGGAAAATTTCTTAATGGAGGCTGAGTTGTCACTCAGAGTGACAAGGAGTTGCATGAGTGATTTACATTTTGGAAGTAAATTTGATTTTATCTATGAGCCACCTAACATGTGAGGTTTCTTGATTTTTGGAGCTACAAGGCTTGTATGTGCTTGCATGTTATTGTATGTTGGTGCATGTACGTGCATGTTTGATAGGTTGCTAATCAGGTCAATTGGGACTCATGCATGTTTTTTATTTTTAGTTTGCATGCATGTAGAGACCAAGACATTGACATGTGGAAAAAATAAATTCCCTTGTATGAGATGTGTTTATTCATTTCTTAGTACATTTGTGTTGAGATCTTGATTGTAATTTTTGAGACGCTATTATATTGTTGGATTCACTCTAGATTTGTATCACGGCGAAACTACACTTGCAAGAGCATAAAATCTGTATATTATATGTAATTTTCATATTATTATAATACCATTTGATTCGTGCTTTGGTGTGTGGATATTTTTCGAAAAGGTTTTCCCACATAAATTATGTGTTATGTGTTGAATGTTTTAAATTTGAAATTAAATAATTGTATGTGCACTCTTAAAGTAAGTAGAAAATAAAAGATTTGAAACAAAGTTTTGCAACCTCTTCCCTGATTTATTTGCATTAGGGAAGCATTTCCACGCTCTACTTCTTTTAGTTGGTATTAGAACCTGGCCAATTTTTTTATCCTTGGTGGGTTAGAATGGATTTTTGTGCTTATCTAGATTTAATGAGAGTTCTTGTAGAGAGAACTTTGAAATATTTGTTGTAGTTTTAAGATGGCTAGCACATTTGGGAGAATGGAGATGGAGAAATTCAATGGCAGAAATTTTGAGTTGTGGAAACTCAAAATGGAGGATATGCTCATAAACTAAGATCTATGGGCTGTAATATCTAGTACAAAACCAACAACAACCTCGCAAGAGGATTGGAACTTAATGGATAAAAAATCCAAGGGTCTAATAAGACTTTGTTTGGATGATTGTGTGCTCTTGAATTTCCATAAGGAGAAGACTGCAACTAGTCTTTGGGAAGAATCTTGATGACATTTATTAAGGGAAATCCTTAGTGAATAATATTTTCTTAAGGAAGAATTTGTATTCTCTAAGGATGGAGGAAGGAGGATCAATTGTTGATCACTTGAACACATTCAATATGCTAGTGGCTCAATTGAGTTCTATTGGTGTGAAGATTGATGACGAGGACCATTGCATGTTATTGTTATGTTCTTTTTCGGACTTGTGGGACCACCTAGTAATGGCTATTGGAAGCACAACCACCACCTTATAGATGAAATATGTGTTTGCTTCATTGTTGTCTGAAGAGATGTAAAGGAAGTATTCTAAGATGGCTAAGGAGGCCTTATTAGTTTATGGTAGATAAAAGGGGAAAGATAGAACTATAAGTCCAAGTCTTTAGGGAGATCTAAATCCCTGGTAAAAATTCCAAGGATAAATGGTTGAACTATGAAAAAAATATGGTCATTTCTGCAAAGATTGCAAGGAGGAGAAGACAAAGAAAAATGAGTCTTTATTTTATTTTGAATCTGATAAATTGTCTCAGGATGATGTAGATGATTTAATCACTACCTTGGTAATGCATGCATCAAAATATGTGTCGCTGATTGAATCGAGTGCTTCTTTCCACATGACCTCTCACAATTCGGTTGGTTCTCAAAGTATGAAGAGTATGATAGTGGGGAGGTGTATTTGGGTCATGACTCTCACCTAAAGATTGTTGGTTGTGGAAGAGTCATGATTTGATTGCCTAATGGTAGAGTGCGGGGGATTGATGGTGTTATGTAAATCCCTGGTTTGGCATGAAACCTACTCTCATTAAGTAAGCCAAGTGATGCGATAGTGTAGGTTATTTTCTTGAGTAGCAAATGTAAGATGATTAGAGGTGTCATGTTGCTTGCTAAGGGTGTTTAGATTGGCACTCTGTATAAGCTCTATGCATGCATAGTTCAGTGCAATAGTGCTTCTATGAAGTCCAAGGAAATGGTTTTGGATTCTTCTTCCCCACCATAAAATCAAGAAGAGAAGTAGACTGTGATGTCTACATCTAATGGTCATGCTTTTTGCATACCTAAGGGTTCCAATACTTTGGAAATGAAACTTTCTACTGATAAAACAATGTTGTGGCACCAAAGGTTTGGCCATATTGGTGAGAAGGGTATTAGAGCCATGAAAAATAAGAGCCTTATTGAAGGTCTTGATGATTGTAGTCTCAAGTTCAATTTTTTTGAACATTGCATTTATGGAAAACAACACTATGTTTATTTTTATTTTAGTTCTCATAAATCTTATGGGGTTTTGGATTATGTGTATTTTTATGTGTTTGGTCCTGTTAATGTTCCTTCTTTGTCTAGATCTATGTATTTTGTCTCTTTCATAGATGACTATTCTAGAAGGACACTTAGGTAAGTGCACCAAGATGGTTCCCAAAAAGGGGGCTTAAGTGGCTACTTTTTTTCTTTCTGAAATCAGGAAATATTGACCTTGGACATGAAATTGAGGATAGCTACACTCAAAATTTTGAGATGGAAAATGAACAAGGATCGAAGTGCTCTAAGTCTACTTTCTAAAATACTAATTTATTTTGAAAATGGTTGAGATTAAGGGGCTCAAAAGAGGGATGTATAGAAATTGTTGTTGTTTTTGTCAAAAAAACATAACATAGAAAATATTGTACGACTCTAGCAAGGTGAACTTTTTTGTAGTATTTTTAAAATCACCATGGTCAGAAGTTAGCTAACAGTATCTAGAAGATGCATGATTTTTCTGATAATTTTTTAATGAATATTTGATTTTTTACTAATTTTCTAAATGGGGACTTCCTAAAAAGAAAATTTTTGGCCGTGCTCCCATACAAATTTTTGAAAGTAATAGATTTTTTTTAATTTTTATTTTTTAAA